>JAQPPZ010003791.1:0-114111 GCA_028583015.1 Wollemia nobilis | reverse complement strand
AATAACACCAATCCGATTATGTGACTACAAACACTGATCGCTTTGACACACACAGCCCCAAGGGCAGCCCCCAGAGGTTAAAAAGTGGTCCTAACCACTCTCACAATAGTTTTGGAAGGTCAAAAATCATTTTGGCACCCTTAGGCACTTTGCTCAGTATCCGTTCCACCCTGGAATGAATTCAAACTGGGATTCGCCCTACCCAGGGATGAATTTTGGATCCGCTCTAGGGTGGGGCGAATTGCAGGTTTGACGGGCAAAAAGTCAAATCTTGACAAATGGCAGCTCAGATCCACCACTCAATGCTTCCTTCATCGCATGGGAGTATGGGTGAACATCTTAAAGCATTAGAGGCATCTGCATGGTCAGTCATGAAGTCCCAATTCAGGGAGGAATATCCTTCCCCCATGGGAAGGCATGATTGCCAAGTGGTGCCTCTGCATGCCCCTTTAAAGAGACCTCCAGATCTATAAATTGATGAGTTTCCTCATCCCAAAAGATATACAGTAAGAGCAATTTTGAGCAACGAAGTGCTACCATTTTATTTCCCCATACATCCTTGTGCGATTTGTGCCTTCTACATCCGTGATCTCTTTTAGAGAAGAGGTCATTGGGTGATCATTGGAAGGTCAAATCTCAAGCCCAAAACCCAACATTTGGAGAATCCCACCCAATTTTCCAACAACACCTTTTAAGAGATTTTGGACCCATCCCAAGTGGATTGGTGCCGAAATTAGGTCCCAACGATGGGTGGCCCGCCTGGGCGGCCCCGCACTATCGCAGGCCTAATCACCCTTTTTAGGAATGATTGGGAATGTGTAGCATATTTTCCTTTCTATAATTTTCATTCCTTGCATTTGTTTTCTATGCTGTTAGATAGTTTATAATTTTGATTCCATTTCATTTTGATTAATTGTCATTATGCTATCACGTTTTCGCTCCCACTAACTTGTAGATAAGCATCATCAAATTCCTATTTATGGAGGTCAAATTGGAAAAATATGACCATCTGGGTCTTCCCAAAATGCCACCAATTAGCTAACCCCAAGTTTACAAGTGTTTTGGAGCTTCTGAGATAGGACATTGGAGACAGTACCTTTTCGACATTTTATTGCAAGCGAATTCGTCCCGCCTTGGAGTGAATTCAAATCAGTGAGAAATTTCCTAACTGTTCTTTTTGCAGTGCCCTCCTGGTGATATCTTGATACCCCTATCAAATTTTTAGATCATTTGGATTTTTTTTGGTCATAGTTTAATTCATTTTTCTCATTCATTCATCATAGGTTTGGGGATTGCATGTTTCGTTTCATCCACAGGTGCTATTGATCATTTTTTTGTTTCTTCAAACGTAGGATCGGAACATCGAAGGAGAAATAATGAATAAAAATTCATAGACACAAGCGGTGGCAATGTTTTGGTCCGCCCATCTTACACGTGGGCACGCGAAAGGAGGAAGACTATCCATGGATGTAACCAAAGAGATGAATTTGACACTCCTCGCCCCTAAAAAGGGAGGATGCAAATTGTAACCGAGTTGTGGAATACATAAATAAAAGATAAGGGCTATTATTTCATTTTGGGTTTCAATTCATGCTTTTTCCATTTCATGTGTTTTTAATTCGTAGGATTTAGCGTTAAGTTTAGCTTCATTTTTGCATCGTGATTGGAGTCTTTCCTTTCTTGTTTCCGTATCCTCGTGCTTTCAGTGGCGATCAAGGTGGGACTCTGTCCTATTCCTTTTGGATCAAAAATTTGATCAAAAATTTACCTTGCTTGCAGGTACCTTTTTTTTGGATGCGAGACTGCTATTCGTTCCAGTATGTGGTGAACATAGAACTGTAATTCATCTCACCCAGGAACGAATTGGAATGCGCCCCACCCTAAGACAAATTTAGTACTATAATTCATTCCACCCTAGGATGAATTCCAGTCTATGAAGTTTCTGGGTAGAAGCTCAGGACCGACAGATGCGGGCATAGAAGAGGTAAGGATTCTGCATTTTTCTCTATCATTTTTTGTTCAGTGTTTCTTTTTTGGATTACTCATTTGCTTAGGGAAAGCTTTCTTTTTGCTATTTGCTTGTTTCCTTTTGCAAAATAAAAATAACCCCACACACCACGTGGAAACTTAAAAACCAAGGCACTGGTCATAAAACCCCAGCCCTTGATCAAGACCAATGGTGGATTTCATCACCACCTTGGCTTGAATTTTGCATCCATTACCTTGATCACAACTATTGCTAGACGTAAATCCTGATGAAAGCTGACCGAGTGTAGTTGGGGTGATTCCCAGCACATGAGGATAAGTCTTCTATGGTAGGTGTCATAAACAGGGCGATCCCCCTTTTGTACCGCCTATGTTCCATGTACCATCTGCTCTCATGTACCTATAGTTTCCCTCACGTAAGGGCGGGTATATAGAGAGGTTGGTATATTAGCCTGGAAATGGTATATCGAAGGGGCGACCAATTTTGGGAGTCATAAGAGCCATCATTTGCATTTAAATGTTCTTCAAAAACCTTCAAAAAAAACAAAAAAAAAACAAAACAAAAATAAAAAACACACTAAACCAGGTCTAGGACACACTCTCAATATTTAAACGAGATAATCACTGTTTGTGTATGTGTGTGCTCTTTTCTGTTTATTGTAGCATAAAAAATCATAAAAGAGATAAATATATATTTAGCTTGTAGGAAAGCACTACCATGGTGTACACACGTAGCCAAGCCCAATCAAGGGCGAAAGCTACGAAAAGTGTACAAGGGGGCACAAGTTGCCTCCGCTATAGCCCTAAGGACTTGGTCATATCGCCTTGGTGGCCCAACCCGCGAGAGACTCTGCATCAGTCTATGTCAAGGTGGAACTATAGGGACACCCCTTTGGGGGACATGCCCACTCATCATAGCCCCTTTCAGGAAGAATACTTACACATGGCACTCAACATAGACAAGAAATCTCCCTTAGAAGCTCGATATGAGTGGCCACCATGCGATGAAGTGCTAAAGTGGCATAGTTTCCATGAGGAGAGGCCACATGATGATGGCATCTCCCCTTTGCCCCCCATCACTATTAGAACCAATAGATAAAATCCAGAGCATAATGCTCTTCAAACTGAGTGAGCTAACTCTACCCACCCCTTTCACACATATGAAAGGTAGCCCGAGGAAGATGATTATATTCCTCAAGAGCAATATACAACACAGGGGCCATGCGCTTCCGCACCAGCTAGATACCATGATCACCCACTGAGGCCAGAGCCTTGGGTGAATACCGCCAACCTTGATAGAGGGAAGCAGCCTATTGAGATCTCGGATCATCACGACCGAGGTAAGTGCATAGGAGAGGCATCCAAGCCTCCTAGGCTCAAGATGGCAAAGTAAATTGACCTAGCAGTCACCAGACATACCGCCTGCCAAGCGCAGATCACATGACTTGAGCAAGACCAATAGCAACTAGAGCATTTATATCGCCTTAGCAAAGAGCGCATTAGGCACTAGACAGATGAGCTGCTACATAACCCGATGCCTAAAAGGGTTCCAACCCTGCGCACCCAAAGAGCAGAACCATATGAGAGGCACAACCCCTTAGTGCAAGATAGGTCCCTGCGACCTTACCAAGTGCCACCTCCAAGACCTCCTAGACTTGAACGGGAGACCACTCCCCAAAACAACGATGGGTACCCTCCACGAGGACCCACCCTGGGTCATAGGTATCGCCCAGAGACTCCTCAGGAAGCTTATGATGAGTATGAGTAGGAATATGAGTAGGTAGAAACACCCTACCTAGGTGGAGGAGTCGCTATCTGGCCTCCCCTTTAGAGGCCTCAAGTCTCCCACAACCCATAATGGGAGCAAACTAAAGAGGAAGAGATTAAATATTCTGATGCATACAAAGCACTGTTAGAGTGTCTGGAGTCTATGGAAGCCAAAACTTTTGGGCCTAAAAAATCCACTTTACGCCAGTTCCACAGTCATCTTGTGCATCCGTCAGTGCCAACACCTCCTTATCCTGAGCACTTTAAGCTGCCTTAGTTGGCAACATTTAGGGGTGAGGAGGATGCTCAAGAGCATGTGACAAGGTTCCTGAGCCAATTATTTGGCATTCAGGATAATGATTCTTTGTTATTGAGAACATTTATAACCACATTTGCAGGCCCTACCTTGGATTGGTTTACTCAGTTACCAAAGAAAAACATAAAAAAATTAGATCAATTAGTGGATGCATTCCTCGAACGCTTCACCTTCAATACCAAGAAGAAGGCGTCACTAAGTGACTTAGCCAGCCTCAGGCAGTATGAGGAGGAGACCATGGCGGCCTACGTGATGGAGAACATAACTAACACAGGATAGGAGACAAGGAAAACAATAGCCAAATTTCTTATTCAATAGCTTCAAAAGAATTTATAGAAAATATATAGCAATCTGCCATTTGCCAGCCCCTTTCCCATTACAATTCTTGGGTTTTTTTATTGAGGTCTCGACCCTCTACGTTTTCAAAGTTTCCACGATTTGCAACTGCCACCTGGATCAATACTGGAAATTTGCATTGATGAGACTCTGGGTGAGGTGTGTGACTGGTTGCCATAACCATCAGGATCTTCTTCTGGAACTGCTACTTCATTGCTAGTTGCCATAAATGCATCTCTAGATATAGTGCGTGAGTGGCCGACATGCTTGTTGGAATCTTCCTCTGAGACTGCTGCTTCACTACCACTAGCTTACCGTGCACGAAGGAATGCATTTATGAAAGCCTAGAGTGCATGTTTTTCTTTTGGTCATGATATCATGACATGTCGTGATATCGCAAAAATTCTCCTATGTGCTTTCTTTCTCCTACTCTGGTCGTGATATCGTGACATGTCGTGATATCGTGACATTATTTCCTTCACGACTTCTTGCTTCTACTTTGGTCATGATATCATGACATTATTTCCTTCATGCCTTCTTGCTTCTGCTTTGGTCATGATATAGTGACATGTCACGATATCGCGACGTATTTCCATCATGTCCTCCATTTTTAGCTTCGGTCATGATTTTGTGACACGTCGCGAAATCACGACGTTCCTCTGTCACCCTTCTGCTCTTCTGTTTTGATCACAATTTTGTGACCCTCCATCCACCGTAGCCTCTACTTTTTGCTTTGGTCATGATTTCATGACCCTCCATCTGCCATAGCCTCTGCTCTTTGTTTTGGTCACGATTTTGTGACCCTCCGTCCACTGTAGCCTCTGCTCTTTGTTTTGGTCGCAATTTTGTGACATGTCACGAAATCCTGACATGTCGTGATTTCGTGACCCTCCATCTGCCGTAGCTTCTTTCCCTATTTTGGTCATGATATCGTGACACTTTTTGTGTTGCGATATCGCGACACATATTTGTGACATATTTTTGCCAAATACTTAGAGAGAAGAAAAAAAATTTGGTTGATGCAAGATTGCTCTACTCATCACCGGATGCTCCTGCATCAGACACCCGGGGTGGATTGAGAAGTGATCCTCACTTCTATTCTATTAGGGGAAGACCCAAGCGGTCAACCTCTATTTTTGACAACCAAGTTGCATCTTCTATAGGTCTGCCCTTCCACTTTATCAGATATTCAGAATACTATTTGTTCCTAGTGCTTCTGCCTTCACGAGTGTCTAATATTTCATCGATCTCGTCCGTGGTTTGGGTAGATGCTGGGATTCTCCATAAATCTGTACTTGGTGCCTTTGTATTGTCTCCCTCATGGTATTCCACTAAATCTGAGATGTTAAAAATAGGTGAAATGCCAAGCTCACTTGGCAATTCCACTTCATATGCATTGCCTGAATCCCATTTTTCCATTATTCTGCATGGTCCAAACTTCTTCATCTTCAGTTTGTTATAGGTCTTGGCAGGAAATATTTCTTTTTTGAGATGGACCATGACTTCATATCCTACTTCAAACTCTTTGAACTGCCACTTCTGGTCTGCCCTTGTCTTATATTGATTATTCATTTTTGTGATTTGTTTCCTCACTTCTTCATGCAGGATTTTCATATGGTCCACAAATTCCTTAGCCTCGGCACTGCACTTTTCCCCTTTATCCAATTTCCTCAGCTCAAAAACATTTCTTGGGTTGCTTCCATATATGATCTGGAATGGAGATTTGTTTGTACTCTTGTTGATAGAATTGTTGTATGCAAATTCTGCCTGCAGCAAAATCAAATCCCATCCCTTGGGTTTATCTGCTATCAAGCATCTCAATAAATTACCCAGACTTCTATTTACCACCTATGTCTGTCCATCAGTCTATGGGTGGTATGCAGAACTAAATTTTAGATCTGTCTTCAACTTCTTCCACAAGGTTCTCTAGAAATACCCAACAAACTTTGTATCTCTATCAGAAATGATGCTTTTTGGTAGACCGTGAAGTCGTACCACTTCCTTGAAAAATAACCCTACAATGTGAACCGCGTCACTTGTTTTATGGCAGGGAATAAAATGTGCCATCTTGGAAAATCTTTCAACCACCACAAATACGAAGTCATTTTCCCTCTGTGTTCTCGGATATCCAAGAACGAAATCCATGTTGACGTCCTCCCATGGTCTCTCAAGTACAAGTAATGACTAATATAATCCCGTGTTCTGCCTCACACCTTTCACCATCTGGCATATTCTAAAACTTTGCACAAACCTTTTCACATCTTGCTGCAGTTGTGGCCAATAGTAGTTCTCACTCACCAGGGCAATGGTCTTATCCCGACCAAAATGTCCAACCAATCCTCCGCTGTGTTTCTCATTGACTAAGTTTTCCTACATGGAACTCCTTGGAATGCATAATTGAATTCCTTTGAACAACATTCCATCTTGGATTAGAAAATTCAACCACTTTGTCCTATCCAAAGTAACAAGTGCCAAGCAAGCCATCCAGGCTTCTACAAAATCAGGGTCTTCAGGGTACAAACCCGTCAGTTCTTCAAATCCTACCACTTCCACCGTCATTTCAATCAAAAAATTCTACCTTCTACTTAAGGTGTCTGCAACTCTGTTTGAATTTTTGCTTCTGTGCTTCAACACAAAGGTATAACTTTGGAGAAACTCAACCCATTTCAAGTGCCTCTGATTCAGTTTTGCTTGGCTATTAATGTACTGTAGGGCCTGATGATCAGAAAATAGAACAAACTCTTTTGGCAAAAAATAATGCCTCCACTTCTTTAGAGCCTAAACTATAGCATAAAAATCTTGATCATAAACTGAATACTTTTTCTAAGAATCATTGAGTTTCTCACTAAAGTAAGCAACAAGTCTGCCTTCCTGACTCAGTACAGCTCCTATTGCACTACCATTGGCATCACAATCTACCTGAAATACCTTGTTAAAGTCTGGGAGTGCCAAAATAGGTTGTTCTGTGACCTTCTTCTTCAACAGATCAAAGCTCCTATCTGCTCCTAAGGTCCACTTAAATTCTTTCTTATCCCCTCTCATTATTTCTGTAAGGGGTGCACAAATGCTGCTGAAATTTCTAATGAATTTTATGTAAAAGTTGGCTAGACAATGAAATGATCTTACCTCTGTTGTGCTTCTCAGAGTAGACCATTTGATGATAGCCCTAATTTTTTTGGGTCCATTTTTAGACCTTCTGCTAAGATGACAAATCCTAGGTACACTAACTCCTTCTTTACAAAATTACACTTTTTTAGATTAATTAATAACTACTCCTCCTACAGCTTCTCAAAAACCCTTATGATGTACATCAGGTGCTCTTCTAGGGTTTTGCTAAATATTAATATATCATCTAAATAGACAATGACAAATTTTCCTAAAAATTCTTTCAGTACCTCATTCATCAGCCGCATGAAGGTACTTGGTGCATTGGATAGCCCAAATGGCATGACCAACCACTCATACAAACCCTCTATGGTCTTGAAGGCTGTCTTCCACTCATCTCATTCTCTGACACGGATCTGATGGTAACCACTCTTGAGGTCAATCTTGGTGAAGTACTTGGATCCACTCAAACAATCCATTATGTCATCCATTCTTGGCAATGGAAATCTGTATTTTATTGTGATCTTGTTGATGGCTTGAGAGTCTATACACATTCTCCACTCTCCATATTTCTTTGGTGCTAGCACTGTAGGCACTACGCATGGACTCAAGATTTCCTGAATCAATCCCTTCTCCAGCAACTCCTAGACCTACCTATTTAGCTCCTTAGTTTCTACAGGCATCATTCTATGTGCAGCTTTATTGGGCAAGCTCGATCCTGGCACCAAATCGATATGGTGACTGATCTTCCTTACTGGGGGTAAACCCTCAGGCACATTATTAGATATAATATCTAGAAATTCCTCCAACAGGTCTAGGACTTTTGCTAGGGTATCTTTGCATTCTTTCTCCCTAACTCTAGGAGTTAATGCATAACACATATGTTCATGCTTCAAATCATCTAAAAATTTTCTCTCATCAACTAAGAAAATTTTGGCACTACCACATACCTTTTATTCCACCTCCTTCAAGGGTTTCAGCTTATGATGCATTCCATTCTTTTTTACGGAGTAGGTGTTGGCATGACCATCATGAACCGTGCACCTGTCAAACTACCATGGCCTTACCAACAGCAAATGGCATGCATCCATGGGCAGGATGTCGCATAGGACCTCATCATGGTAATTACCAATATTGAATTTTACTAGGCATTGTTCACTGACCAAAACCTTATGGTCTTTCTGCAACCACGTGATCCGATATGGATGCGGGTGTCTCTTCCTCTCCAGTTGTATCTTTGTAACCATTCCCTCTAAAACTAGGTTATCTGTGCTACCGTTGTCAATAATAATATTGAAAATCTTACCCATGCATTTACACCTTGTGTGGAATAAGATTTTCCTCTGATCTATGTCCCCCTCTTCATTCAGTAGGACTCTCCTTGTGATCATTACTTCTCCTCTATCTACTTCTTCAAAATTCTTAGATCCAACATCTTCATCAATGATCACGACTTTGGCATTTCCTTCTAGCCTCCTATTAGTCCTTTCTCATTGTTGTGGACACTCGTATTGGTGATGTCCCTCTTCTCCACACTGGAAACAAGTTCCATGAAATCTTCCTCTTCCATGGCCACATCCAGCTCTGCCCATTCCCCTTGGTAATAATTGTTCTGATTATAGGGGCAGTAGGTATTCTCTCCCCTTTGTTGTTGATTACTACTACCTTCTCCATTCTTCTGAGGATCTTTATTTCTTCTCCCACTGGTCCTTCCGTCGATTCTTCTACCATGACCTCTTCCTCTTTCCTTGTTCTCAAACCTCCTATTGAGCTTCTCTTCAACTCTCAGGGAAAATTGGTAAGCATCCTCTATGGTGGTCATCCTAACCAGACTTAGTTCCTCTTGAATACTTGTTCATAACCCATTAATATAATGGGCTACCTTCTCCTTGTTGGCCTTTGAGTGGCCTATTTTGATCATAATTTTATGAAACTCTTCTATGTATTCTTTTACAGACTTACTTGATTGCCTCAAACCTTGCATTTTCTTTAGTAGGTCTAACTCATAATCACTAGGGATGAACTGCCTCTTCAGCTTTTTTGCCATCCATTCCCATTTTGTTATTCTCTCTTTTCCTCTTCTATTTTTCTCCAACTAAACTCCCTTCCACCATATGCTGGCATGACCTTTCAGTTTGTTCTTAGAGAATCTGACCCTATCAGGATCCTCAACCTCCTCGTACTCAAAGTACTCTTCCAGATCGTTGATCCAGTCGATCAATTCCTCTAGATCAAGGTTCCCAAAGTACATGGAAACTTTCATATTTGGCCTCTTCCCAATCTGGGATATGGCTTTGTATATTTTGGCTTATGCAGGATCTACTTCTTCTTCTTCCTTAGGCTAGCCCTCTTCTTCGTCATCTTCCTCTTCGCTACCTTCATCTCTTCTTAGTTCAAAGCTTCTACACATCTCTTCTTGTAGGGCTTGCATTTGCCTCTGCAAAACTTAGACATCTTCCGTTTCCTCCATGCCTCTCCCACCAATAGGGTTTCTTCTTGGAGGCATTCTGCTCACTCTCTCACAAGCCCTTCCACAGATCCTGGTGTAACTACTTCACGTTTGATGATCTGTTACACACTCAAGAACTTCTGGCTCTGATACCACTTGATGGAGAACAGAACTAACACAGGACAGGAGACAAGGAAAATAAGAGCCAAATTTCTTATTCAATAGCTTCAGAAGAATTTATAGAAAATATACAACAATCTACCATTTGCCAGCCCCTTTCCCATTACAATTCTTGGGTTTTTATCGAGGTCCCGACCCTCTACGTTTTCAAAGTTTCCACGATCTGCAACTACCACCTGGATCAATACTAGAAAGTTGCATTGATGAGACTCTGGGTGAGGTGTGCGACTGGTTGCCATAACCACCGAGATCTTCTTCTGGAACTACTACTTTGTTGCTATTTGCCATAAATGCGTCTCTAGATATAGTGCACGAGTGGCCAACATGCTTGCTAGAATCTTCCTCTGAGACTGCTACTTCACTACCGCTAGCTTATCGTGCATGAAGGAATGCATTTATGAAAGCCTGGAGTGTGTGTTTTTCTTTTGGTCATGATATTGTGACATGTCACGATATCACGAAAATTCTCCTCTATGCTTTCTCTCTCCTGCTTCAATTGCGATATCGCGACATGTCGCGATATCGTGACATTCTTTCCTTCATGCCTTCTTGCTTCTGCTTTGGTCATGATATCGTGACATGTCACGATATCACAATGTATTTCCATCACGTCCTCCATTTTTAGCTTCGATCACAATTTTGCGACATGTTGCGAAATCGTGACGTTCCTCCATCACTCTTTTGCTCTTCTATTCTGATCGTGATTTTGCAACATGTCACGAAATCATGACGTCACAATTTTGCGACCCTCCGTCTATCGTAGCCTCTACTTTTTTCTTTGGTCGTGATTTCGTGACATGTCGCAAAATTGTGACATGTCACAATTTCATGACCCTCCATCCGTCGTAGCCTCTGCTCTTTGTTTTGGTCACGATTTCATGAGCCTCCATCCATCGTAGCCTCTGCTCTTTGTTTTGGTCACAATTTCACGACCCTCCGTCTACCGTAGCCTCTACTCTTTGTTTTGGTTGCGATTTCACGACCCTCCGTTTGCCGTAGTTTCTTTCCCTATTTTGCTCAAGATATCACGACACTTTTTATGTCGCGATATCGCGACACATATTTGTGACATATTTTTTCCAAATACTTATAGAGAAGAAAATAAATTTGGTTGATGCAATATTGCTCTACTGTCATCGGATGCTCCTACATCACTATGGGAATCGATGGAGGACATTACTCTCGAAGCTGCCCTACCTCCCTCCTATGTCCGACCTCACTCAGATGTTCTCCAAAAGTTGTTTGAGATCGATCTCTGTGCTATTGCAGCTACAAAAATACGCCACCCTAGAAGAAGCTCTGGCACAAGCCAAAATTATTGAAGAGATCAAAATAAAGGATGGTGAGATAGCCAAACCTAAGAAAAAAGAATGGAACAAGAACACTAAAGCTGGGACCATGCAACAAAAACCCGCTACGGTCAACCAAGTTGTAATCAATGTCCCTAAACTTGTGCAAGCAACTCAGCCTCAGAAGGCTAATTATCAAGTAGTGCCTCCCAACAACTATGACAGAGAAAATCAGAGGCAAGAGCAGAATCAATAGCGTTGCCCTAGGCGACAATTCACACCCTACATAGAGTCCAGGGACTCCTTGTTTGACCTCTTGTTAGCGGAAAACCTGATCAACCTACTAGAGATTCAGACTATAGATCTCAACACACCCAAGCCTAAGGGATATTGTTGATAAGCAACACACCCCCACTGAAAAATGAGATTCCATCCTTAGAAAATTCTGAACTTTCATTTTTTGCAGCAGGGACCCTCTTGATCTTTTCAGGTTTTAAATCCAAATTTGCTTGCCTCCTTTTTAAAGTTGTGCTTTTTCTTGCATTCTAGCTGTGTTATCCAAGAATTCACTTTTTACATGCTAGAATCATTCATGCACAAGCAAATCTTGCATCCGAGAAAATCCAGAAAACGGTTGCATAATTCTTGAAAAATCAAACTTTCCATTTTTGGTAGTGTCGCGATATCGCGCCTTTTTGTTTGCGAGGTAAGTCAAAATGCGGCTAAGTGAGAAGGTGGCGAAATCGCGAGTTTGGAGAGAGAAGTACGGAGGGGCGATTTTGCGATAGGAGAGAGAAAGTGGGTGAGAATGAAAAATCAGCTAAGTCGCAAACATGTCCCAAAATCGTGGTCAACGCGGTCAACGCATGCGGTAGGGCGGCGATATCGGACGTGTTCTAGAATCGCGGCTGAAAATCGGGATGGCTGTACGGAGGCCAGGAGGGTCGCGATTTCGCGACACGTCGCGAAATCGCGACATGTCGTTGGACGGGAGAAGTTGCCGATCGGGGGTCGCGATTTCGCGACATGTCGAATCGCGACATGTCGAGAATCAGGGAGAGAGAAAGTCATAAGTTGACTGAAAGTGCATTTGCGGAAACGTAAGGCATCCTAGGGTAGCGACACGTGTCAAAGCGTGAATGAGACATACGAAGCCGACATGCAAGCTTATTTTGCGTTTTAATCTTTTTTAATGTTTTAAGCTTGATTTATTAAAATGCTAATCTAATCTCTTTTTGTCTTTCATGCGAGATTCCACCTGCACTTACGGGACAAGGGAAAGACCATAAAGGCAAAGATAAAGTGCGATTTAGTCAAGGACCCCATGCTAGAAGAGAGGCAGGTAAATGCATTTAATGGAGATTTATTTAGAATTGATAGCATGGAGACCATTTCAACTCGGAGATGGATTTGCGGAGATCAAATTGTGAGAAGTGGTGACTCATCGGCTCACAGGGATTAATGGAGGCATTTATTTGTAGATGCGGATGAATGCAAGTTGCATTTGATTTTATCTTCTCCATTTATGGCGTTGTTGCATAGATTTGCAGAATGGTTAAGTTCTATCCAGAACTTGATTTTAAATGGATTTTTATTGTAAAACCCGGGTCCTAGGGTTTAAGTGCGATAAGATTTAGGGTTTGAGAAAGATATTTTGAAAAGATCAGGGTCTGTCCTGAGTCTATAAATACGATTCTAAATGTAATCGGGGAGGCGGAGACTTAGAAATAAAGGCTTATAAGCAATTTCTTGCAATTTTGTGAAATCCTTTGTTTCGGACTTGGAGTTGATGTGCTTTAGCTTTTACGTGATAGCATGGCCGGGAGCCTAATATTTTCAGTGTGATAAGTGTATCTTCTTTTGTTATCCGTTCCATTTAAATTTTGTTAGATATATCTTGTAAATCTGCCATTGTCAAGATTAAATATGTGTTAGGCTTCGTTGTTCTATTGTGCTAGGGAAACTACGATTTGAAGGTTAAGTTTTTCTAATTGCTCTGTCTTCTTGTGAGCTAGGTAGGTGAAAGATACCATTTTAACAGTTCCCTTGGATTTATAATTTTTTGCTAGATCCGTTTCACTCTGCCTTGTGCTCTTAGTTGAAAGTGATCTTAGGTTTGGACACTTTCTTCTTTGATTTGTTTGTTGTGGTGATAGCATAGATAGAATTGGTGGGTTTAAGTTTTCGTTTATGTTTGATAAGCTTCTCTTTTTTCCTTACCCTACCCTCCCTTTGCTTTTCGTGAATGATCCATTTTTATTTTCTTTATTTGCCTTTTATTTAATCTGTGACCCATGAGAGCTAGATCTAGAATTCAAGTTAATCCGATTGTCAACAACTTTTGCAACTCTGAACGAGTTCAAGAACCCCCTGTAAGGTAAGAGAGTCCATATCGAAATCTATTCCAAGTGGAAAAGAGTGAATTGCCATTCGACCCAACTCGTAACTGCACCTTGGATAACCAGCTAGATCCTAAAGATGAGTGGGATCCGTCCCGTGGGTGTCTCCGGAGCTTTCCTTGCTTCATCCTTTTCCCGGGGTGTGCATGAAAGCCGGACCAACATCTAATTGGCGCTAGAAGGAGGGCTGAACTCAGTTCAAGTATTGTAAGGGCATAACAACAACATTTTGAAGGACCCACAGTGAAAAACAGTACAATTTTCTAAATTGTCAGTGCAGTTTTTTTTAATTGTCAGTACAGTTTTCTAAATTGTTAGTGCGTTTTTAAATTGTCAGTGCAGTTGTCAGTACAGTATTTCAACTTGCTAAAATACAAAACACTTTGAACTAGAGTTTGTCGATACAGTGAAAATAGATTCTACATACAAGGTAACAAGGTCCCACCCCAGAGCTGGAGAGCTCCTTGTCCCTGAATTAGAAACTTCGAGAAGAAGTAGCCACAGAAGAGCCACATCTCTATCACAGACAGTTTTATCACCATTGATAGTCACTCCAACCAGAGCTCAGAATATCCTTGTTAATCCATTAGCTATGGCAAATTGGTTGGGCTCCACAGCTTTGAACATTTCGGGTATAGCCCATGACTTGCCCAGAAATCTAGAAAGATACCTCCCTAGGTATAAACATGATGGGACAAGAACTGCGAGGAACACTTAATTGCATTCAAGAATGCAAAGTTATTAAATGTACAACATGAGGATGTTGCTGAGACTCTTCCCGTTCACTCTCCAGGAGGGAGCCTATGATTGGTTTCTAAATCTTACCAATGATTCCATCACCAGTTGGAGTGACTTAGAAAAAGTCTTTGTGTCACGGTTAGGGAAGTGATAGACCCCGTATTTTATATCAGCATTTCTAGCATCAAAGAGAGAATGAGTCTATTAGATCCTATAATGTCATTCAGAAATCTTATGGTAGACTCAGGCTATTATGTACCGAATGCGACCTGGCATTAGAGATTTTTAGGAACTCTCTGGACCCAATGACCTCTGTCTTCTTGAAGAGGGATGCCACTTTACCAACTTGATGAAGCTTACAAAGAAGATTTGATTGAAAGACAGTTGGGACTGACTTTAAATATTCAAGGACTCCTCCGATCACTCAAGTGCTCTGTACTCAATCCTATCCCACATCGGATGATCTTGCGGTTTGTCGGACTTTACCATCGGAGCACCATTAGTAGAGAATGTATAGAACCCTGAAAGAAGTGACAATGCTAGGATTGAAGAAGTCTCAAAGATTGTTCAAAAGTGGCCAATGATTTTTGAGTTTTAAAAGACAAACTTCTCGGAGACAATCCCAACGAGATATTCATATCAACCAAATAGTTAAAGCCCCATATGAACCTAATAAAGATTACAAGGGTAAAGCTCATGATGTGAACATTTGTGACTTAGCCACCAAGTGAGAATTCATGCCACTTCTCGGCATGGGGAGTTAGATTGTGTGGAATTTTGCAATACATTTGAAGCCTTGTCGGAGATTTGATCTCCCTAAAAATCAAAGAACTGCGAGGGCCCAAGTTCATCGGACACAATGGCTATGGTCTTGGATTCTTTTCTTTCCGAGAAAAGTTGAAATGCCCATGGATGAAGTACGGCTTTCAAGAAATAGCTACAACAAGAACAGGAATCTGACCAAATACCACATCAACTCCTGATAATTCTCACAATATTCCTCCTGACCCCTTTCCAAGAAATAATCCACCTCCACCAAAGGGAGGAGCTAAAAGAGTACCAGATGTTGCTGTTCCTCCACTTAACAAAGGATATAACATAGTGGAAGACATGAAAAATATTAAGGCCAACATTACTCTGCATGAGTTGGCACAGATTTTAGAGCAGAGAGATAATCTGATAAAGACATACTCTAGACCTACTGCTAAATCTGTGGATAAAGGGAAGAAAATAGCCAATGCCAATCTGGCCATGTACAAGGAAAAGATTGAAGTTCCCCCATTTTTACTGACTGTCAGAATTTTTGGGAAGAGCTTACATAATTGTTTGGTGGATTCAGGTGCATCTGCTAATGTCATGCCATTGACAATTTGTCAGCAGTTGGGGTGACCCCAATGAAGTCTGAGAGGAGAGTTGTCCAATTGGACAAGTCAGAAGTTAAGGTTGTGGGAGAGCTGCAAAACATTCACATTCAATTGGCATCTAAGCCAAGGGCTCAACATAAGATCGAAATCCAAGTTGTGGATATCCCGTGGGGTATGGAATGCTGTTGAGTAGGGATTGGTCTAAGTCTCGAATGGATATCCGGCAATGAGACTTTTCACACATGTGGTTGCCATGGAAGGGTGTGGCTAATCAATTGCGGGTTGACAGAGAACCCGGTACAAGAACACCATTACGAGTACAATGCGACTAATGAGATGTCAATATTGGAGGTAGACATTGGTGTCTACAATTTAACAATGGGCACAATGATAAATTTAACAAAGCTCATTCTGTACATACTAATGAAGTTTGGACACTTCATGTGGATGGAGCCATATGTAGCGGGGTTAGGAACAGTGCGGTCCTCAAAGGGCCTCAAAGTCGGACATTTTTTATGTCTTACCTGCGGTTCCCATGTACTAATAATTTAGCGAGTATGAAGCTACGATTTTAGGTTTAAAATTTGCATTGGATAGAAATGTGAAAAACATTCAAGTTTTCACTGATTCAGAATTAGTGGCAAGCCAGGTCAGGGGTAAGTTTCAGTGTAAAGCCTCTTATCTGAAAGGGTACAAACACAGAGCCTGGGACCTGGTAGAAGGCTTTGATGCATTTAACTTAACACATATACCCAGGGAACAAAATTCACATGCAGATGTCTTGGCATCTTCAGCTGCAAGTTTAAAGCCATTGGAAGATTTTAAGTGGGATAAGTTTTCAATTGAGTTAGTCCCCTGCCCTTCAGTTCCAAACAATATAGATAGCTTTCAAGTTTTCTCAGATGATCAGCAGATTGTACACTTCTTACAGAGTACCAATACCTTTGAGAATGCTATAATTGATGAGGGCCAAAGGGACACCCTGATGGAACAGTTGGATGATGACAGGGGAATCATGAGATTGAAGGACAACAGAATCCCAAAGGGAATGGTAGAGCTGGAGAGGCTATTCGATGTTGACAAGATCAGGCAAAGGGTGAATTCTGAGGATTATGTGGGCACCATAGACAATGAGACTAAAAATTTGAATGTAGGAACTGAAGAGGATCCAAGGAACATCAAGTTGGCAAAGGACTGTGATCCAGAGATAAAAATAAATATGATTGATTTCCTGCACAAGTCCAAGGATGTAATGGCCTGGTCATACAAGGATTTAAAGGTATTTGATCCAAAAGTTTACACCCACATCATACCTTTGAAAGAATCTTGCAAGCCTTTCAGACAAAAACAGAGGCATGTTAATGCTCTATTAGAACCCCTTATTCAGAAAGAAGTGGAGAAGCTCTTGAGTGCAGCAATTATTTTTCCTATCAGGCATTCTACTTGGGTGGCAAATCTGGTGCCAGTTAGGAAGAAAAATGGGGAGATCCGCCTTTGTGTGGATTTTAGGAATCTGAACAAAGCATCTGAAAAGGACAATTATCCCCTGCCTTCTATGGATGAAGTACTACAGATTGTTAATGGCTCAGAGATGATGTCTTTTCTGGATGGCTTCTCAGGCTATAATCAGATTCTAGTTGAGAAGGAGGATAGAATGAAGACTGCTTTTACAACTAAGTGGGGTACTTTTGCTTACAAGAGGATGCCATTTGGTTTAATAAATGCAGGGGCAACATTTCAGAGAGCAATGGACCATGCCTTCAAGGGGCTTATGGGCAAATGTATTGTAGTTTACATGGATGATCTAACAGTCTTTTCCAAATCCAGATTTGACCATGTCAAGCATTTAGAGTCTGTGTTTAACAAGTGCAGAGAGTTTGGCATCTCTTTGAATCCAAAGAAATGCATATTTGGTGTAACAGAAGGCAAACTGCTTGGGCATTTGGTCACAAAGGATGGCATTTCTATGGATCCAGGCGAGTTGAGGCCATATCGGCATACCATTTCCCAACTCCAAGAAAGAGTTGAGATCATTCTTTGGAAATATTAACTTTGTCGGAAAGTTTATCTCGGGCTTTCAGAGATAGTTAAACCAATGAATGATATGTTAAAGCAAATGCGAGTTGCTGGACCATGAAGCTAAGAATGCTTTTCAAGAAATCAAGACATCCATTAAACAAGCACCGGTCTTAGTAAGCCCGGTTTCGGTGTAGATTTCTATCTGTACACTTTCTCTTCTGAACATACACTTGCTGCAGTACTGACTCAACGGAGAGATACAAGAGCACTAATTTGAAGGGAGCTGAACTGAAATATTCCAGATTAGACAAATAGGCTTATGCTTTGGTAAGGGCAGTGAAACAGTTCAGACATTATATACTCAGAAGCAAAACTCATGCCATAGTGCCAGACCAGTGTGAAGTACCTTCTAAGTCGAGTGAGTTGGGTGAGCGAGGGGCAATTGGGTTACAGGTTGCAAGAGTATGACTTGGAGATTAGGCCGCTAAGTGATCGGAGGACTTGGCTTGTCCGGACACATTCTGAAATACCTCTACGAGGGAAGTTAATCAATTAAACTCTGAATCTGATGATTGGTATGGGGATATCATTCATATGCTACAGTTTAGAGTTTGCCCATCCCATTTGAACATAACTCAAAGGAGAGCATTAAAGTTAAAAGCTTCTCACTATATCCTCAAGGCAGATACTCTGTACAGGGAGAATTATGTTGGCATCTTCCTAAGGTGCATTTCTCCCAGTGAAGTCATGGCTAGTTTTCATGAAAAACTAGGGGCAGGGCATTCATCAGGATCTGCCACTGCACATAAGATATTAAGAGTAGGCTATTACTGGCCTACACTTTTTAAGGATGCACATCAACATGTCAGAACCTGCCATCAGTGCCAGACATTTGCAGCCAAAGAGGCAAACCGAGCTCTGCCATTGCAACCAGTTGTGGTAAACAAACCTTTCATGCAGTGGGGACTTGATTTTGTGGGAGTCATTAACCCAAATTCCTCGGGGGCATAAATATGTTCGACAGCTACTGACTATTGCACAAGGTGGGTTGAAGCAATAGCCACCACAAGAAGTACAGCCCAGGAAGTTATTGATTTTCTTGAATCAAATGTCATAACTAGATTTGGGGTTCCCTTGAATTTGGTCTATGATAATGGGCCAACCTTCCAATCATTGGAGTTTGCAGATTGGGCATACCAGATGGGGATAGTTATCAGATTCTCATCCAACTACTACCCCCAAGGCAATGGACTGGCTGAGTCAACAAACAAGAACTTAATGAATGCCATCAAAAAGTCTACAGCAGACAAACCCAGGCAGTGGCATACATTGTTGAAATATGCACTATGGGCTGATCGGATAACACACAAAGTGGCTCTTAAGACCTCTCCTTTTGTTTTGTTGTATGGTACTCGGCCAATTGTCCCCATTTCCTTGAAGTTGCCTACCTATCAGTTTGCCTTAGATTATTTTGAAGATCATGATGATGCTGAAGCCCGTGTTTTAGACCTCACTAACTTGTAGGATGAAAGACTCCAAGCCCTGGAGCACTTCAGTAGACACCAAGAAACTGTCAAGCGGTGGTTTGACAAGAGAGCCAAGGTGAAGGCTTTTAGGTGGAGACTTAGTGCTTCTGTGGGACAAGGCCCATGAGAAGAAGGGTAAGCACACAAAGTTGCAGCCACTGTGGATAGGCCCCTACCAAATTGCTGAAATATTGGGTAACAATGCTTTTCGCTTGCAAGACCTGGATGGTAATTTTTTGGACCTCCCTGTTAATGGCCAGTACTTGAAACATTATTTCTCTGCTGTTCCATCCAATGTATCATTTGAGTGAACTATGAAGAAGTTGTAACATGTGTACATATTGTAAATAGCTCCGTAAGTTTTATTTTGTTCTAGTTTAGTTCTTTTAATAGCTCTGTACAGTTGCTTTAGTTGCTTCTTTTTAGTTTTAATTGTGTGCTGTCTGTACAGGTTTGTTTGTTAGATTAATCCTTGTTCTTAATGCAGTTTTATTTTTTATTTTTTATTTTTTTAATGTCTATACAGTTGCATTTTAGTTTATTTCAGTTGCTTTAAGTTTATTTCAGTGCTGTTGCAGTTTCCCTTTGTCAGTTTTTAGTTGCTGTGTTTTTAGTTAATCCTTGCTTTTATTTAAGTCTGTACAGTCTTTTCTTCCTTGCAGTTCTTTTTCTTTGCTGTCTGTACAGTTGCAGTTTAATTTATTTCAGTTGCTTTAAGTTATTTTCAGGTCTAGGCAGTTTTAATTGCTTTGCTTTTGTTTTAGCTTAATTTTTTTCTGTCTGTTGTGCTTTGCATCCTTTGTAAATAGCCTTGCAGTTTGTTTTATTCCTTTGTCTGTACAGCTGTGCAGTTTTTATTCTATTTTGCTTTAAAGCCTGTGCCTGTCCTTGGAAGCTTGTACAAAGTCCTTCAACTTTTGATATTCTGTCCTTTAACCTTTTCTTGAGCAATCAATGAAAAGTCAGCCTACTAAAATTGTTTATTCTAAGCTGATCAATCCAGTTTCCATCCAATGCCCATGTTGTTCACCATTCTAATAGAGATAGTCTGTTTGCACTGCACTGTAGAATTATTTTGTTATTCAAGACAAAGGTAGAGAGATGATTGGATCTTGTGTCTTACTTGCCATAGTTGTTTTAATAATAGAAAAACTGCTATGCTGTTTAGTTGGAGGAACTCCCGGGGAATCCAAGAAAAGCTGGTTATGAGAGGGGACTATGTCATGCAATTATTTGGGTATCACCAGAGGCTATCAATGCCTAGACTGAAACAGTTCCAGATTGATCAAATGATGAAAGAAAATTGTAATTTCTCTAAGGTCTTCCAGATAGTGATATATTTCAAAAGAGAGAGAGAGATAAGAAAAAAAAAAAAAAAAAGAGTTGAATAATTAAAAGAGGCAGCCAATACTTCCAAAAATATTTTCTTCTAAGTTATAGATTCTGCCCTGCAGTTGTAAATTGGGTCATGTAAATCTAAAGGGTAACTCTGTCTAGGCTGTAAAAGGCTAAACTAGTAAACAGAGCTCTACTTGGTTTCCCCTTTTACAATCTAGAAAAGTTGATCAGTCCAAAGTTATCATTCAATTCAGTCATCCTTGAAGAAAGTTTTATACCCTTTGAAATTGCACATCAGAAATCTTCCTTGAAGTAATCCAGCCTAGTATGTCCTTGGAAAATTTTAACGACTTGCGTAAGGTCAATTTATTGTGAAGAATGTCTGGCAAGGCATGATGCATGGTCTTTTTGTTTTGAAACTAGAGTCTTGGGTTCTAAAATAGTGCTACTATTTTACCTGAGATATCACCATTTGTTTATAAGCAACACACCCCCATTGAAAAATGAGATTCCATCCTTAGAAAATTCTGAACTTTCATTTTTTGCAAGAGGGACCCTCTTGATCTTTTCAGGTTTTAAATCCAAATTTGCTTGCCTCCTTTTTAAAGTTGTGCTTTTTCTTGCATTCTAGTTGTGTTATCCAAGAATTCACTTTTTACATGCTAGAATCATTCATGCACAAGCAAAATCTTGCACCGGTCGAGAAAATCTAGAAAACGAGTTGCATAATTCATGAAAAATCAAACTTTCCATTTTTGGTAGTGTCGCGATATCGCGACACTTCCATTTTCGGAAATGTCGCGATATCGCGACAGGTAAGTCAAAATGCGGCTAAGTGGCAGAAAGTCGCGAAATCGTGACAGTTTTTTGGATAGAGAAGCAAGCTGTACGGAGGGCGCGATTTTGCGATAGGAGAGAGAAAGTGGGCTGTAGAATGAAAAATCGGCTAAGTCGCAAACATTTCCCAAAATCGCGGTCAACGCGGTCAACGCATGCAGGTAAGGACGTCGCGATATCGCGACGTGTTCTAGAATCGCGGGAAAATCGGGATGGTTGTACGGAGGCCAGGAGGGTCACGATTTCGCGACATGTCGCGAAATCGTGACATGTCGCGTTTTCACGGTCGACCAGGGGAGAAGTTGCTGATGCACTGGCAGGGTCGCGATTTCACGACATGTCGCGAAATCGCGACATGTCGCAGAATCAGTAGGAGAGAGAAAGTCATAAGTTGACCTGAAAGTGCATTCCGGCGGGAAACAGAAGGCATCCTAGGGTAGCGACACGTGTCAAAGCGTGAATGAGACAAACAGAAGCCGACATGCAAGCTTATTTTGCGGTTTTTAATCTGTTTTTAATGTTTTAAGCTTCTGATTTAATTAAAATGCTAATCTAATGCATCTTTTTGTCTTTCATGCGAGATTCCACAGCACTTGCGGGACAACCGGGAAAGACCATAAAGGCAAAGATAAAGTGTGGATTTAGTCAAGGACCGCCATGCTAGAAGAGAAGGTAAATGCATTTAATGGAGATTTATTGTAGAATTGATAGCATGGAGACCATTTCAACTCAGAGATGGATTTGCGGAGATCAAATTGATGGAGAAGTGGTGACTCATCCGGCTCACCAGAAGAATTAATGGAGGCATTTATTTACAGCTGCGGATGAATGCAAGTTGCATTTGATTTTATCTTCTCCATTTATGGCGTGATAATTTTCCGAAGGGTTAAGTTCTATCTGGACTATGATTTTAAATGGATTTTTATTGTAAAACCCGGGTCCTAGGGTTTAAGTGCGATAAGATTTAGGGTTTGAGCAAGATATTTTGAAAAGATCAGGGTCTGTCCTGAGTCTATAAATACAGATTCTAAATGTAATCGCAGGAGGCGGAGACTTAGAAATAAAGGCTTATAAGCAATTTCTTGCAAATTTTGTGAAATCCTTTGTTTCTGGACTTGGAGTTGATGTGCTTTAGCTTTTCTGTGATAGCATGGCCAGGAGCCTAATCTTTTGCAGAGTGTGATAAGTGTATCTTCTTTTGTTATCCGTTCCATTTAAATTTTGTTAGATATATGCTATAAATCTGCCATTGTCAAGATTAAATATGTTGTTAGGCTTCAGTTGTTCTATTGTCTGCTAGGGGAAATTACAGATTTGAAGGTTAAGTTTGTTCTAATTGCTCTGTCTTCACTGTGTGAGCTAGGCTGCCGGTGAAAGATACCAGTTTTAACCAGGTGCCCTTGGATTTATAATTTTTTGCTAGATCCGTTTCACTCGCCTTGTGCTCTTAGTTGAAAGTGATCTTAGACTGACTGGACACTTTCTTCTTTGATTTGTTCTGTTGTGAAGCTGATAGCATAGATAAAATTGGTGGGTTTAAGTTTTACAGTTTAATGTTTGATAAGCTTATCTTTTCTGCCTTACCCTACCCTCTCTTTGCTTTCCGTGAATGATCCATTTTTATTTTCTTTATTTGCCTTTTATTTAAATCTGCTGACCCATGAGAGCTAGATCTAGAATTCAAGTTAAATCTGATTGTCAACAACTTTTGCAACTACTGAACGAGTTCAAGAACCCCCTGTAAGGTAACAGAGCAGTCCATATCGAAATCTATTCCAGAAGTGGAAAAGAGTGAATTGCCATTCGACCCAACTCTGTAACTCGCACCTTGGATAACCAGCTAGATCCTAAATATGAGTGGGATCCATCTCGTGGGTGTCTCCGGAGCTTTCCTTGCTTCATCCTTTTCCGGGGTGTGCATGAAAGCCGGACCAACAGTATAAAGAGGACTTGTACTGTAGGTTCCATAGGTGGTAGGGACATGACCTAAATGCCTATTGGAAATTTAAGGGCTTGGTGCAAGACTTGATTGATAACAAGACACTAGCAATGGATAATCCTGTCACACCAAGCAATCAGCAAATGGAGGTCTTCAAAGACCCCTTGCCTGCTCATGCTCCATAGGAAAAGACCCTACAAGTTAATGAGGTCACATAGAACTACCCCATGCAGGGGTATGTAGGGATGATTAGTATAGTGACTTAGAACAGGAGGTATCCGAGCACGAATGCTCCTACAGTAGCTATAGGAGAGGTGCCAACAACATTGCAACCACAACAACACCTTGCACAACCTCGTATGCCTTAGCCGATGGCCACACTTCAGACCAAACTAACTCAGAGTTTGAGGACCACCTTGGCTAGGCTCTCCATATACGAGCTTATACAATAATCTATGCCCCATCGAGAAGCTCTAATGGAGATTTTGAAAGCCATCGAGTTGCAGCCCCATGAGACAAATTCTTTCAACAACTTTGTGGGGCATGTAAAATGATACACTGAGTCGGTCATCACATTTCAAGAAGAAGAACTACAATCAATGACTAATGACATGGCAGATCCACCCCTGCACGTTATCACACGGGTCAATAGGATCGCATACAAGAGGGTGTTGATAGAAACTAGATTGTCTAGTAACATCATCACAACTACGGCTCTCAAGCATCTAAAGTTGCCCACATCTCATATCATAGCTTCCACCTACACTCTGTGTGCATTCAATGACGCAATCTGCTCGACAGTCAGCACAATAGTCCTACCAATCCAAGTGGGACAAAAGACCATACCCACATTGTGCCACGTATTAGAGGGTGAAATGGCCTACAACATCCTGCTGGGCCGGTCATGGATCAGGGACATGAAGTGTGTCCCTTTGATAGCTCACCAATGTTTAAAGTATATATTTGAAGGGGAGGTGCAAGTAGTCCCGACAGACTTAGAACCCTTCAAATATTGTAATGCGGTGTAGCTGATGTCGCAATCGATCCTGCCATTGATGCATTTGGATTTCTAGTTAAATCCATATAAACAAGGTCTGATTCTGTAGGCATCGTCGTTAGCAAGTTCAAAACCCCAGTCGGGTTCATCTTCATCGTCTGGTCCTCCACCAACGACATCATCTATGGAGACCAAACTGAAGGACAAAGGGAAGAAACCCTTGGAAGAGGCAAAACCTTTGAAAGAGACACTGCCATCAGTATCAACTATCTCTATGGAGGAAATGCCTAGCCAAATGGAATTCGAGGCTCCTAGTCCACCCAAAATGGAGTGGACTCAAGGAGAACTTTCGTTCCCTCCTCCTCAACCGCCAACAATCAACATTGAAATGGCTAATACGGGCCTGGGGGAGTATCTGGTATGAAATATTGTAGCAACACCCACACTAGAGTCCATGCAAGACATGGGGAGACCTCGTATTCCCATTGGCACTATTGTCCCCCTAGGCCACCCATCGAACCAAACAAATTTTGTGAATGGGGGCCTTGATCATGGCGTTGCACCATGCACTCAAGAGGACGAGGACAAATAGCCTTTTGATAAAAATGTCAACTATCTGTCTAACCTAGACTTTGCTCTGAGATACCTTGGCCAATGCAATTGGCATGGATATGGTTTAGGCAGATATGAGCAAGGGATATGTGTTCTTTGCCAACCAAGATACCAAATGCCATACGACAAGTCAGGAGTAGGGTTCAACCACCCCCTCCCTTTGGACATCTTGGTGGAGAGAATGCAAGGCCTAGGGATAGGCAACAAGGGGGGATTGGCATCAAATCCATATGCCAACCCTAACACCACATATATATTGAGGGATTATCTCCCATTAATGGCAATCAACCTTGTTGGTTCTAGCAACCCCTTCCCTTCGCTCGAGAGAGGAGAGAGCTTGAGAGCTCACTTTTAGGGAGAGTCTAGACAATATCAAGAAGGGTCCTCAGAGGATGAATCAGAGTATGAACCAGTGTCACATGACCCCTTTGAATTAGGCAACGATCACTCACAGGTGATCCCCATGGATGATTGTCAAGAAAGCCTCTTGACAATGTTCCCCTTGGATGCTCCCATCGAGCAAGTGCTGCTCAAAGAAAATAAAGTCCCCCCGTAGAGAGTGGGACAACCTAGGTGGGACCACATCAATTTGCTTGAGCAAGGCGAGCCTTTAATGCCGCAAGCAATCGAAGCCAATGAAGGCCTTTGGATCTCTAATAGTGATTATGAAGATGAAACTAAGATGGCATATCTTAATCACATGCGACAAATGTGGCGACCATACCCCTTGGAGATTAACAAAATGTTCACACAATTAAACATAAGGCTTGGGCATGAGTGGTACGTAGACCTAGCGTGGTGGGACCAAGTGTTGGATCTGTTGCTCTAGGCATACAAAGCATGCATTTTGACCAGAGACCCTATAGTTCCATAAGTGCCGAGGGTAGATCTTGTCTTCTTATCCACACATAGGGCCGATCCATTCGTTCCTGTCCCTCTAGAGCCAGATCCAGAGCATAGATAACATCTAGGATGTCTGAGAAACCACACCTACGATAATGGAGACCAAAATAATTCCATCAACATGATCTCCATTGAATTAACTGCCCCCATCCATAATCCGGTAGATCCGGCATAGTCATTGTATCTAGACATAGATGCCATAGATTGGGATCACATCAATTCCCCTCCATCCCCATCCGAGTATTGGCATTTCGATGAAATGCTCCATTTTACCCTTGGGGTGACTCAGGATATCTGCCATGCTGAAGAGGGACCCGAGGTTCCTAACGATGATCTTAACTCAACAAATAATATCCACTTGATCCCAACTCCACATCAGTTGGAAGACAGATCCCACATGTCAATCGAGGAGATGACTGGCATAGACATCGGCTCAGATCCAATGAATCCATAGATCATCAAGCTGGGGGTAAGTTTATCCCCTGAAGAGCAAGCCGAATACATTGCTCTTCTCAAAGAGAAGAAGGAGGTTTTTGCATGGTCGTACAAAGACATGCTGGGGCTAGATCCACAACTAGTCACACATAATCTAATGCTTGATCCGAAAGTCAAGCCAATGAAGCAAAAACTATGTAAGATGCACCCAAAAGTGTCCTTGATGGTCAAAGAAAAATTGTAAAAGCTGTTGGATGCACATTTTGTCATCTGCATGGATTATCCGCCATGGCTATCCAACATGGTGCCCATCAAAAATCCTGATGGGAGGATTCGCATATGCACCGATTTTCAAGATCTAAACAAAGTGAGTCCTAAGGATGATTTCCCCTTGTCGAGCATCGACACATTGGTAGATGCCACAACAGGTCACGAAATGATTTCCCTCATGGATGGTTTCTCGGGATACAATCATATTTGTATCAATCTCGAGGACCAGCTAAAAATGACGTTCACAATGCCTTGGGGAACATTTTGTTATAAGGTCATGCCTTTTGGCCTTAAAAACATTGGTGCCACCTACCAACGTGCCATGACATACATCTTCCATGATTACATGCACAAGACTTTGGAAGATTACATGGATGATTTGTTGGCCAAATCTCTTTTGTGCTTGGATCATCTCGATGACTTAAGAAAGATCCTCGATCGCCTCATGGAGCATAAAGTCAGACTGAATCCCAAGAAGTGCATTTTTGGTGTCACATCTAGAAAGCTCTTGGGTTTCATAGTCTCAAAGCGAGGCATCGATGTTGATCCAAAAAAAGTCAAGGCAATCCTTGAAATGGTTCCCCCAACTACCATCAAGCAACTTAGAAGCCTGTAGGGAAAGGTTGCGTTGATCAAGCACTTCATAGCGCAGCTATCTGACAAGTTTTGACCAATGAACAAGTTGTTGCACAAGGGGGTAGCATTTCACTGGGATGACGAGTGCCAGTCAACCTTTGATGACATCAAACAATACCTGGCTTCACCGCTAGTATTGGCACCACCTAGACCAGGAGTGCCATTCTACTTATACATCTCAACTACTGAGGTGGCACTGGGAGCCATGCTAGCCTAGAAGAATGAACTTCATAGAGAATAGGCTACTTATTATCTTAGCCACACCCTGGTCAGTTATGAACTTAACTATGCATACGTCGAGAAAATCTGCTTGGCAATGGTGTTTGCTACCAAAAAGCTATGCCACTACATGTTGAGCAACAAGACGTATGTTGTGTCTAAGGAGAATCCATTGTGGTACATGATGAGTCATACTTATCATAGTAGCCGCATGGCAAAATGGATCATGTTGTTGATGAAATTTGACATAGAATTTATTGGACAAAAATCCATAAAAGGTCAGGTCATAGCCGATAAACTAGCAGAGGCTCCTCTTGAAGACGACCAACCTCTGACTATAGAACTACTCGATGATGGGGTCTTCCATATCTTAGAATCACCATATTCTGATGAGCCTGAGTCACAGGCTGACATAACCCTATTTTTTGATGGTTTTAAATGTGAGCAAGGTGGTGGCACAGGAATAGTATTCTTCACACCACAGGGTGCTCCAATGCCCCTGTCATTTAAATTAAATTTCCCATGCACCAACAACAATGCAGAGTATGAAGACTTGCTCATAGGTCTTCAGACAACAATCACCATGAACATTAAATGATTGAACATATTTGGTGATTCGTTGTTAATTGTCAACCAAGTCAAAGGGATTTTCCAATGTAAATGCCTAGTTCTACAGGCTTACAAAGCCCTATGGACAAATTCCTAGCGAAGCTTGAGTGGTACGACATCGAGGAACTCCCTTGGTCATCGAATCATTTTGTGGACACTATGGCCTCCTTAGGGTCACTAATATTGCAAGACCTTTTTGGTGATATGACAACCATTCAAGTTAGAACACTATCACAACCCACGATGGGGTGTGCAAGCTCTGAATTGACATCAAGAATCCACATGATCCAGATTGAACCATCCTCGGATAAGTTCTCTCGAATCCACGATTGTTTGAAACACACCAACTGGGGGTCCTTGTTCTCCCCTACTCCCATTAATAGCAATACAATGCTATTCTTGCAAGCTCTCTCCCACTCAGTGTTTGCTAGGGATGAACTTCAAGAGGGATTGGCTATTCAGACTGTCAAGGTTTCTGATCAGCAGGATTGGTATTCACCCGTCAGGGACTACCTCAAGTTAGGTAACCTCCCACTTGGATTGACGCACGTCACAAAATGAGCATTCAAGCAAAAAGTGGCTAAACATGTCTTGTTAGCAGACATTTTGTACCGTCACAGCTACGAAGGAATCCTCCTTCGTTGATTGGACCAACAAGAGTCTACTTGGGCGATCACCCAAGCACATGATGGTACGTGTGGTGGCCACTTCAGTGGTATGGCCATCGCAAAGCACATTCTTTGCATGGGCTATTATTGGCCATCTTTAGAGTGATATTGTTGCGCATATGTGTGAAAGTGCATGAAGTGTCAACATCATGCCAATTTGACACACGTACCTTCCCAGGCCTTGCAGCCGATCCAGTCGGCTTGGCCATTTTTGTAGTGGGGCTTAGATCTCATTAGAAAGATCTCCCCTGCATCGTTCGACCGTCATACATTTATCATAATGGCCACTGAGTATTTCACCAAGTGGGTGGAAGAGGTTCTGCTAACCTCTACGACTGGACCCCGCATTATGGAGTTCATTTTGCATAACATCATATGTCGTTTTGGTATTCCATCCAAGATAATCTCGGATAATGGGACATCATTCAAGAACAAAGATGTGCATGCTTTGACCACAAAGTACAAAATTTAGCATAGTTTTTTGACACCCTATTATCCGTAGGCAAATGGGCAAGCAGAAGTGTCAAAAAAAATGCTAGTCACCATCCTTAAGAAGACAGTCACCAATAATCATAAGGATTGGCACATTCAAATCCCACTTGCCTTGTGGGCTTGTCACACTAGCATTCAGACGCCCACTGGGGCAACCCCATTTTTGTTGGTGTATGGATCCAAGGTAGTCATGCCTCTTGAGTTGGAGATTCCCTCCCTGTGCATATCAATGCAAGAGTTCATCGATGATGACACTGCATGGCAGGCTCGGTTAGTCCAGCTTACGTTGCTTGATGAACGATGCGTTAATTCTCTCGAGCATTTATGTATCTATCAAGAGTGACTTAAGAAAGAATACAACATGAAAGTTCACCTAAGGGACTTTCAGATTGGTGACTTGGTCTTAAAATAAAACCAATAGAACTCTAGTTTTTCATCCCATCTAAGGGACAAGTTCACGGAAAATTGGTTAGGTCCATATGTAATTGATAGCAAAATAGGACTTGGAACATATCGGCTAGCCTCTCTTGATGGAATCAAGGAACCAGAACCCTTGAACATCAGTCATTTGCAGCCATTCCATATTTAAGGGAGCCATAGCCCACCCAAAAAAGCTCCAAGGATTTCCATAATCGCTTGGTCAACCCAAAAAGCTCCAAGGATTTCCATAATTGCTTGGTCAACCCAAAAAAGCTCCAAGGATTTCCATAATCGCTTGGTCAACCCAAAAAAGCTCCAAGGATTTCCATAATCGCTTGGTCAACCCAAAAAATCTCTAAGGATTTCCATAATCGCTTGGTCAACCCAAAAAAAGCTCCAAGGATTTCCATAATCGCTTGGTCAACCCAAAAGCTCCAAGGATTTCCATAATCGCTTGGTCAACCCAAAAGCTCCAAGGATTTCCATAATCGCTTGGTCAACCCAAAAAAGCTCCAAGGATTTCCATAATCGCTTGGTCAACCCAAAAAAGCTCCAAGGATTTCCATAATCGCTTGGTCAACCCAAAAAAAGCTCTAAGGATTTCCATAATTGCTTGGTCAACCCAAAAAAGCTCCAAGGATTTCCATAATCGCTTGGTCAACCCAAAAGCTCCAAGGATTTCCATAATCGCTTGGTCAACCCAAAAGCTCCAAGGATTTCCATAATCGCTTGGTCAACCCAAAAAATCTCCAAGGATTTCCATAATCGCTTGGTCAACCCAAAAGCTCCAATGATTCCCATAATCACTTGGTCAACCCAAAAAGCTCCAAGGATTTCCATACTCGCTTGGTCAACCCAAAAAAAGCTCCAAGGATTTCCATAATCGCTTGGTCAACCCAAAAGCTCCAAGGATTTCCATAATCACTTGGTCAACCCAAAAGCTCCAAGGATTCCCATAATCTCTTGGTCAACCCAAAAAGTTCCAAGGATTTCCACAACCGCTTGGTCAAAAACAAAGAAAAATTTAAAAACAATAAAATCATCAAAAAGAGAATAACAAAAATTTGCATCTCATTTCCATGCATACGCAAAATCATCATAACGATATAGAGTTCTTTTGCATCTCATCTGCATAATCACAGACATCAATCCCTCAAAAATACAAAAATATATAGCTGCATACATTGCATATTTGTGGTCGTACAGGTCAAAGCACCATAGACTATCAATACGTGGCAAAAACCATCACCTTCTACATTTTTTCGCTTTATCAATAGCTCATTGCTTATAACCACCATTCACGTTATCCTCCCACATCATAGTCAGTTGTTTCTAATGTATCGAGAGTTTTTCGTCATTCAGTCGTCATTAGCTTTTTAGCCACATACTGTATCGAGTCAGACAAATTTTATGAAGGTAGAATTCTACTTGGATCACACCTTGTTATGTAGCATCCCGACACAAGTTAAAACATATAACAAAATTCCCAAGTTGTGTGAACAAAAGGTGAACCCTACAAAGCAATCCATGTCACCATAAGCGAAACGGTTATCTTGCTCATCCCCCTGTGTGAATGACCCCAAGAATGCTGAGAGTTGGCAAAAGGACAAGCATCCTCCCTACCCAATTCCCCAAGAATCCCAAGTTCTCAAAAGTTGCAAAATATCAACAAGTTGCAAACGTCAAAAATCCAAATTCTGACATCACAAACAAAGTGCATACATCAAGAAAAGCACATAAAATAGTGATTCTCATCACTCCATATCCAAATCCCTTACTCAAAAGAAAAAAATAAAACAAAAATAAACAGTGATTTTTATCACTACAAAAGAGCAAGTATCCCAATACAATTGAATAAAATAAGGGAGTCAAACTTGAATCCCTGGAACTCTCAACATTCTGACAGGTCATGAGGCAAACCTTAGTATCGGTTTGGTTGATAGCCTATCGGTCACTTGTGGTAAACCTCCCGCATGACGATATATCTGTCACATTAACTTGTGTGCAGATCAATGTTTGCATGTGGATGAGCTATCTTATGGTAACCTAGATAGTATCGTAGATTAATCTGGCTAAACACAACAAAGGAGTTAGTGGAGCTAATCAGGTGATCCTCAGTATAGGTTTGGTTGATAGCCTATCTGGCACTGGCGGTATCTTGACAAACACCACATAAACGAACTCAATTGCACACACAGGGATGTGAAATAACTTGGTCAAAAATAAGTTTGATTCATACCTTGGTCAAAGTCTTGTGAGATGAAAGTACAGTCATGGCTATATAGTTAAAACATCTGAGTCTTAGAAAACCTTAACTACGTTTGAAACCAACTTGCCATCTTTCATTCTCCCATTGCAAAAAAAAAAACTCATAAAGTTTTGAATAGTCTATGGTGCGACTACCAAACATCACAAATTCAATTCATCCATTCCATTTTTGCATATCACATATAAATAAAAAACATTTGCATTCATCATAACATATGCATCCATCAAAATAAATTAATATGCATACATCCATACTCATCACTCATCATGCATAAAATAAAATCATCACATGCGCATAAAAAAAATAAAGTCGGTATATATATATCATCAAAAATACCTGCAGGCTACAAAGAACCGGTCATGTGACCCCGCAACAAAATCCAAAAGCTCAGAACCCCCAAGCCTAAGGTATCGGCCACCATGATAAACTTGCACCAAAACAGCTAATAAAATTGCCCGATGAGAGTGCTTTGGCACTTGAAATACCGGGCATGCAAAACAGATGTCGGGGTCACAAATCCTCGCTATCCTATTCCCTAAGAAGGCTACCATAGCCAGAACGCTCCACGTGAAGAAGGATTTTCAAGAATTTCATCCCCAAAGGGCGTAAGCAAAAGGGTCAAAAACCCACCCAAAAATAAGTAATAACATTGTCGAACGAAGGTGCCTTCGTGCCTGACATTCTTGGCATCCAAAATAGATGTTGGGGTTACAAATTGTCACTATCCTACTCCCTAAGAAGGCTACCATAGCTGGACCACTCCACGGGAGGACGGATTTCTGCCAATTTTAGCTCAAAAAAGTGTCACCAAAAGGTCTAACACCCACCAAAAATAGGTCTAAATGTCAAAAAATTGCACACACATTCAAAGATAAATCTTTGAAGGCACCCTTACACCAGTCATCTTGGGTCAAGCGACTCGTCGCTTTTCTCATGAAGGTCATTCCCTCATCGATTCGTCGCTTGAGGGGGTAGTCACACTTAGTCACCAATCAACAAAAACACACCCAATTAAGGAAAATAACATGCATTCAAAGAATCATTGACAAAGATAATTACGCTCCTGCTTGGGGTAGCAAACAAGCAATAATCACAAGCTGATCAAACACTTGGCATTCATGAATCATGAACTCAAGGTTCTCACAGACAAAAGGTTGCACCCTTTGCCTATTCATGACTGATCAATGTCCAAGTTCAAGTAACACCTCACCGAAAAAGGTTAACACTTGAGTTGAGTTCCTTCGCTCGTCAGAAGCAAGGATTCAAGAATGCATGCCATTTCCATACTTGGGGCATCAAAATTTGGTTAGGTTACCAAGAAACCCTAATCATTAGTGCTTTGGTTATCTATTTTTGCTCGGCGCTGTGCCATGCATAGCGCATCCCAAAAAGGGGCATCTATAGACACCAAAATAGCACCAATCCGATTATGTGACTGCAAACACTGATCGCTTTGACACACAGAGCCCCAAGGGCAGCTCCCAGAGGTTAAACAGTGGTCCTAACCACTCTCACAACAGTTTTGGAAGGTCAAAAATCATTTTGGCACCCTCAGGCACTTTGCTTAGTATCCGTTCCACCCTGAAACGAATTCAAACTAGGATTCGCCCTACCTAGGGACGAATTTTGGATCCGCTCCAGGGTGGGGCGAATTGCAGGTTTGATGGGAAAAAAGTCAAATATTGACAAATGGTAGCTCAGATCCGCCACTCAACGTTTCCTTCATCGCATGGGAGTATGGGTGAGCATTTTCAAGCGTTAGAGGCATCTGCATGGTTAGTCATGAAGTCCCAATTCAGGGAGGAATCTCCTTCCCCTCCGAGAAGGCATGATTGCCAAGTGGCACCTCTACATGCCCATTTCAAGAGACCTCTAGGTCTATAAATTGATGAGTTTCCTCTTCCCAAAAGATAGACAGTAAGAGCAATTTTGAGCAATGAAGTGCTACCATTTTATTTCCCCATACATCCTTGTGGGATTTGCGCCTTCTACATCCATGATCTCTTTTAGAGAAGAGGTCATTGGGTGATCATTGGAAGGTCAAATCTCGAGCCCAAAACCTAAAATTTGGCCATAGAATCCCACCCAATTTTTTGACAACACCTTGTAAGATATTTTGGACCCATCCCAAGTGGATTGGTGCTAAAATCAGGTCCCAACGGTGGGCGGCCCGCCTGGGCGCCCCCGCACTACCGTAGGCCTAATCGCCCTTTTTAGGAACGATCGAGAATGTGTAGCATATTTTCCTTTCTATCATTTTCATTCCTTGCATTTTTTTTCTATGCTGTTAGATAGTTTATAATTTTGATTCCATTTCGTTTCGATTAATTGTCATTATGCTATCGCGTTTTCGCTCCCACTAACTTGCAGATAAGCATCATCAAATTCCCATTGATGGAGGTCAAATTGGGAAAATATGACCATCTGGGTCTTCCCAAAATTCCCCCAATTAGCTAACCCCAAGTTTTTAGGTGTTTTGGAGCTTCCGAGGCAGGACATTGGAGACAGTACCTTTTCGGCATTTTGTTGCAGGCGAATTCGTCCCGCCCCGGAGCGAATTCAAATCGACGAGGAATTTCCCGACTGTTCCTTTTGCAGTGCCCTCTTGGTGATATCTTGATACCCCTATCAAATTTTTAGATCATTTGGATTTGTTTTGGTCATATTTTAATTCATTTTTCTCATTCATTCATCGTAGGTTTGGGGATTGCATGTTTCGTTTCATCCACAGGTGCTATTGATCATTTTTTTGTTTCTTCGAACATAGGATTGGAACATCGAAGGAGAAGCAATGAATCAAAATTCGTAGACACAAGTGGTGGTGACGTTTTGGTCCGCCCATCTTACATGTGGGCACGCGGAAGAAGGAAGGCTATCCATGGATGTAACCAAAGAGACGAATTTGACGCTCCTCGCCCCTAAAAAGGGAGGATGTGAATTGTAACCGAGTTGTGGAATACATCAATAAAATAGAAGGGCTGTTATTTCATTTTGGGTTTCAATTCATGCTTTTTCCATTTCATGCATTTTTAGTTCGTAGGATTTAGCGTTAAGTTTAGCTTCATTTTTTGCATCGTGATTGGAGTCTTTCCTTTCTTGTTTCCGTATCCTCGTGCTTTCATCATCATCTTGATGACCTTGCTCAATGTGGGTATCCATAAAAGGTGTTGTTCTTCATGCTTTAAAATAACAAAAAATCATAGCATAATAGTCAATGTTGGTAGATGTAGGTCATCTCTACTACTACATCTAGCTTGAACTCATGTTGCTCCACCTATACCTAGGGAGTCATCCCCTATCTCAATCACTCTTGCATCTAAGAGGATCTCTATGCCACAGTAGGTGGTTCTCACCTCATATATCTACCCTACGAATCTTGCTAGTTCTAGCCTCAATATCATGTTGCCCTTGGCCTTGACATTGGCCCTTGCCTCATTTGTTCTTAACTTTCCAGTTCATGTCATTCAGTAAAAAATATTTAGTATTTAAATACAACCACTAGATTTTACTACAATCCTCAATTAGGGTTGAAATCACCCTTATCTTGTAGGATTGTGACCACCCCTTTTGGCATGTAACTTTGATTATTTTCTTTTGTCAAGATCATTGATTTTAATTGTAATCACATATTTTTTTGGATGAATATCATGATCATCCATTTTTGTGTGATTGTAACTTTGAGCAACGATCATCATTTTTATGGTTCGTGAAGACCACCCTATTTGACCATGATTGTCAATTTCCCAAAATTGATGATTATGCTCTTCCTTAGATTTTGATATTCCTAGGACATCTTCTAGGTTTTTTTGGTTGCCCCTTGTGGATCCCACCATCAGGATGACATAGAAGTCCCAATGGTGCTTTTTGTGTTGTCCTAGCTACTTCCTAGCTAGTCCAACTAAGGGATCCTTAATTTTCCTTGATTTATTACTTTTTGTTCATTTTAGACAAAAATTGAGACAAACATAAGGAAGGGATGGGAAACCTTCCTCTCTAACATAACACCCTCATATACTTAACCATCAACTATCTTTATGCTAAAAAAAACTATTTTACAAGCAAGTGGTAGCCATAGGAAGGCTTAGAGTATGCATGAAATTAGAATAAAAAATAAAAGTTTTTACCCCCTCTACATATATATTTTTGAATATTTTACTATAAAAGTTTAATATTTTGACAAGTTTTGTAAGGATAGTGCTTTTAGGGGTTTTGGCATGCTTTGGACTTGCCTGCTAAATCTATTTTTTCTCATTTTACATCTAACTAGTATTTTGTAGTACTTTGGAAAATTTTATAAGTGAATTCATCTCTAGTTGTATGGGGCAAGTAAAAATCAACTTCTTCTAGCAAATATTTTTTTTGTGGCACACAAAAGTATTAGGTAAGTTTCCATATACTTTCACTTTTTGGTTCTATGTTCTTGCATTTTTCATTGTTTATTGCACTTTTATTTGTATTTTGCATAGACAATGGTATCAAAAATCACAAAAAATATTTTTGTTGCTTTTGGTATTGTATATTACTCATTTTCATTTTATTTTTTTCCTAAGTACTCATGATTTCTATCCTTTGTGATGTTTCCTATGGTCCTTAATTAGGGAGGGATAATGTATATTTTTTAAAAGAGAAATAATAGCTAACTTTATAAGTGGTAGAGAGTCTCATTCTTCTTTATATGGGATAAGGGTGGACTAACTTTGTTAGTCCTTGGGTAGGACAATAGCGAGCCATGTTGACCAGTAGTTTGGTTCACTTTCTTTATCCATTTATCCATTTTGGTATCTTTCTTAATGTTTTTACTTTATAACTTTCCCAAAACCTTAAAATAACGATAGAGTCACGAATAAGGGATGTTTGAAACATATTTCCTAAAGTGCACATCCTAAAAATTGATGATGCAAATATCACAACTTTATGTGGGAAGCTTGATTGTTAGATTAATTTTAGGGTGTTTAATTTGTGGCCATGATTCTAGCATGTTTTTATACCTAGGATTTGAATGATGTGTTATTTGATTGACAATTATGATTTTATGACCTCCAAAAGAGATAAAACCACCCTTCATATCCAAAGGAAAAAATATTTCATCTCATGTACTATAAATACCCATTAAACCTCATCATGCATTCATCAAATCAATATTGAGCATCTATAAAAATATTTTTATGACCTTGGTAGCCCTGCTCTTAGCTCTTTGCCTCTATTACTATAATGATGTATAATATTTTTGCTTTTTTTCTCTCTCATTCACTTACTCTTCTATCATTGTAGGTACAACCAAAGCAATTGACCACTAGTTCATTGCTTTCCATGAAGGAGGATGGGATGCTATAATAGGAGTTGTTAGAATAAGTAATTATTCTCTTAAGTCCTATTAGGATAGACATACTTGAGTTTCCACTCCTCCATGAGTCAAGTGAACTCTCAGTATAGTGTAGATCAGATTTGATGAGTTGTAATCCAACGACTCTTAATGATCAACTTTGCTATTTATACAAAGTTGATCCATGGAATAAATCAATCAGTTGTATTTGTCTTCTCAAATATTGTGATGCTGTGTAGTTCTACTCTTGGGAAATTCTAACATGGTACCAGAGCAGGATAGATTCTTCTAGAATTCTCTCTTGAAGGAAGGTTCATGAACTGGTTCATTCTCTCTTATCTTTCGTTTTTATTAAGGAGGTTTTCTCATTTCTATTGTAAAATTCTCTTTTACTTCTGCAATTTTTTTTGAGAAACACTAACTGTTTATAGTTCTATCTAAAATAGTTTAGGACTGTACTTTACCATTTATAGTATCTCCTTAATTTTCAAAAGATATCCTTTGCTTATTGCTCTAAAATAGATATAATTTATTAAAAAAAATTCAGCCTTCTTGCATTAGAAATATAGGCATTATCTTTTCCAGCCTTTATTATTGTTCTCTACAGAAGATTGTTCCGATATAGCTTCTCCCATTTATAACGGATGCGCTCTTGCCTTGGCTATTATTCTACCATCGCTGCATAAGAGAGTAAGTTTCGTGGGTATTATTTAAATTTCATGAAAAATATTTTTTTGCAGGTCCCTCTAAAACTCATGAAAAATTGGTTTTAATTTCTAATATTCATGAGATCTTGTAATAAATGTGTTTGTCGCGATATCAAAAGTTTTATATCTCCATCGCTTTGATTTGTTATATATGATCTTCGTGATATCTTAAAACTTTTATTAACGCGTATATCGCATCAATCGCCTCTTTTATTTCATGGACGTTTGGTCTCTAACACCAAAGTCCATTTATTATTTATTATGCGTGGCAAGTATATTTTAATCTTTCTTCCCAATGTTCCTATTGGCACTCGGTGTTCTTCATCTCGTCAACCCGATAGGGTCTTTTAAAATATTTTTAGAGTTCATTTTTTTGGTGAAGCCCTTTTGAACTCGTATTCTAACTTCAGTTCTCCATTAGCTTCACCGATTTTAATGAAATCTATCACTTAGCCAGTATTCTATACATTCACCGAGTGAATCTGTTTTATGTATCTTCTCTTTGCATTTGATTAATCTTATATTTTAGGTTTTTGCAACAAAGTTTTTAGTGATACAACGCCTTCTCTGACATTCATAGCATCTTACCTAGTGTCTTCTCTGCATTTGATTTAGATTATACATTGTTAAATTTTATAGTGAAGCTAAATCTACATGTGAACTACTGTTTCTTCATCTTCTCTGTCATCCTACGTGATTAAGGAAGACAACAAAGGTATTTTTTATAATATTTGGTTTTTGTTCTTCTTCTAGAAGTTCGATAATATCCTGTGGTTCATGCTCTTTTGACCCCTTCCAAGCTCATAAAATCGTGCTCCGTCCTCTTCGTAGCCTCTCTTTCGAGCCCTTCGAGCGTTGCAGCATTCTCTCTTTGAAGAAAAGAGGAAGCCCTTCATCCACTTGCTGGTTGCGCACGTCCCTTCAGGTATAAAATTTATTTGATCCTATCATATCATATGTGCAAAGACAAATAGGTTTTTTTTGTGGCTTTCGGTGCTCCCCTATTCGCTGCTCGAGTGCATATTTTTGAGTTTGACTCATCTTAAAATCCGACGCGGTTCTTCTAGAAATTAAAATTGAAATTAATTTGTAATCTTCTATTTCCATTGGTTTTTTATAAAAAAACCAGTCCGAGAAGATCTGCTCTTTAAATTCCTTTGTAATCCATCTAAAAAGTCTTCTCTATTTTTTCTTCCTTAGAACCTTTCATTGACCACGAAGAAAATAGAGAATTATTGTATAATAAAAAATAAAATTCTTTTTGGGTTTTTTTTTAGGTGCCTAAGTACCTTTTCTAAATCTAGAAGGGGGGGTTGTTATCTTTTTGGATTTTTGTCTCCTTCCTCATTCCTTTTTTTACCTTTGTTTTAATTTTGTTTTTGGAACCTAGGTTTATAATATTCTTTTATTTTAATGCTTTCATTATTCACAACATTCATATAAGAATTATTAAAATAATCCTTTGTTTTATATTTTTTGGAACCTCGGTTTATAATATTATTTTATTTTAATGCTTTCATTAATCACACCATTCATATAAGAGTTATAAAAATATTCCTTTGTTTTATATTTTTTTTGGAAATAAGGTTTATAATAATATTTTATTTTTAAATGCTTTCATTAAAATCAACATTCATATAATAATTTATAAAAGATTCTTTTGTCATATATGATAATTTATAATTTCATTAATATACCCATTCAATTCAAATATTATTCCTTTTTTCATAGAAGGTACAAATATTTCTAATTAGCTAAATCAAAGTATTAGACTCCTCAACAACTTATAGTTTCCCTCTCGTAAGGGTGGGTTGTTAAGAAACTCTAATATCGAGGTCTAACTGAAAGCACTTCATAAAAAACCTATGTTCCATGTATCAATTCAACTCGATACTTATAGTTTCCCTCTCGTAAGGGCGGGTATTTGAGAAAAAAAGGTATAAAGGCCAAGTTTTTTTTGAAGAATTTGCCTAAATTCAACATATCAAATCTACTCATTTACTTATAGTTTCCCTCTAGTTAGGGCGGGTATATTGAGAATATTGGTATTAGAATTAGGCTACTGTATCCTTCTTTAAAAAACTCATTTGTAATCTCTTATAACACTTGAAGTTAAAGGGGGGATCAATACTGGTTCACTTCAAATATATTTAGTAAAATGAATACAATTAAGCCTCTCACCCCTCATAACTATCATACATGGAAACTAAAAATATTAAATCTCATTGCTCAAAAAGGGCTAACTCACTTGCTAGAAGAGAACCAACCTGAATTTGAGAAAGAATATGAAAAATTTGTTCATAAAGGCAAGATGTATGAAACAATGGGTATTATAAGCACTAATGTAAATGAAATCTTATGGTTTCACATTACAGATTATAAAACTCCATATGAAAGTTGGGAGAAACTAAAGAACTTGTTTGGGAAAGTAGATCAAATAAGGTCAATGCAGCTAGAGGCAGAATTAACAGCTCCATCTCCTGAAGACTTTAGCAATATTGTTGACTTTCTCACCAAATTTAAGGAAATCCTCACTCAGTACAAAGGCAGTGGCAAGAATAAAATAGAATAAGAACACATCTATCTAATTATTTCTAAATTAAATGGTGTATTTCAAATATTCACAACCACCTTTCTATCTACAAAATATGCTCTTGGTGTAAGTTTCCAAATGCCCTCCTTAGAAGAATTTTGTGATAGACTAACTAGAGAAGAAACAAAAATTGCTAAGTATGAGATCTCTTCCTCTTCCTCTAAAGCCTTAGTAGCATCCACCTCCACTAAGGAGAAATTCAAAAATAAAGAAATAAGTCCCATAAATTGTACTCACTGCAAAAATAATGGTCATTATGTGAACAAATGTTGGAAAAGACTTCAAAAACTAGAGGCAACAATGAAGGAAAAAAATATAGACACTAAAAAATATATAGGAAAAGCCTTAAATGTTCAAGGTAAAGCTATAAAATCCTCATGAAAATATTGGGTTCTAGATTCAGGATCAACTCATCACATGTCTTCCTCAGATAAGTCATTCACATCTATCTCCTCAAGTTCAACATGTAGTATAGAAGTTGGTGACTCATCGTTTATCCCAGTCAAAGGAAAAGGTGACATATCTATTGAGGGTGGTTACATCAATAATATTATCTATGTCCCAAACATTGCAACAAATCTCCTCTTAGTCTATCAAATTTGCACTTTTGGAAAAGGCAAAATAGTTCTCTTCTCCCCAACAGGAGTTGAGATAAGAGACATTCAAGACCCTCACTCTCTCATAGCAAAAGGAGATATTGATCACAATACTCACCTATTTCACTTCAAAGGATTCAAAAATACATAAGGGGCCTCCTATTTTGTCCTAATGGAGATTTAGAAAGCAAAATTTGGCATGAAAGGTTTGGTCATCTCAGTTATAACTACCTAAAGGAATTAAACACCCATGAAATGGTAACAAGATTACCACAAGTCTCTTCTATTGATGGATTTTGTCCTGGATGTGCTCTTGGAAAGCAACATCAAGATCCTTTCCACCCTAGTGGTTCTCTAAAGGCCTCATCCCCTCTAAAGTTAATCCATAGTGACTTGATGGTCTTTCCAGAGCCTTATTTCAAAGGAGCAAAATATGCTCTAACATTCATTGATGATTTTTCCAGAAGAACTTGGGTATACTTCCTAAAATACAAAAGTGATGTTCTATCCCACTAAAAAATATTCAAAGCCTTATTTGAAAATCAGGCCTCTTTTAAAATCAAGCAAATTCATACAGATAATGGGGGGGATACTTCAGTAATGAGTTCTCAATTTTTCTATCAGGTCATGGAATAATTCATCAATATTCCATCTCCCATAATTCGCAAAAAAATGGCATTGCAGAGAGGAAAAATAGAACCTTAAAGGAAATGGTAAAATGTATGCTCCACTCAAGAGATCTTCCAAAAGTTTTTTGGGTAGAAGCAATTAACTGTTCAAACTATATTTAAAACCACACACCTCATATATATCTTGGTCATTTGACTCCTGAGGAAGCATGGACTGGCTCAAAACCTGATGTCTCTTTCAAAATTTTTGGGTGTACTGCTTGGGCACATATCCCAAAGAAGAAAAGGAAGGCACTAGATAAGAAAAGCAAAAAACTCATCTTTATTGGTTATTGTGAGGAAATGAAAGCATACAGGCTCCTTGACCCTGCAACTCATGAGGTCTTTTTTCATAGGAATTTTCTATTTTATGAAACATTCCCTCATAAAGATCCTCAACCATCATCTTCCACCATTAATTCTCTTGAGCCTTCTCCAATATTAGAGCCTCAACATAATGAATAACCAACTTTAGAGGTTAATTTAGATATTAATGATCAATATGAAGAACCTATAAGTCCAACTCAAAGTCTTGCCACTACTGCTACTCCTTCCACAATGCCTAAATGGGACCACACCATTATTGAAGAAGCAACTCCATACATCCAAAATCTTCCTTCATCTAGATTAAGCAACTCCATAGGCTTTGATCTTGTCTATCAATCCATTTCCTTAGATCCTCAATCCTTCAAAGAAGCAACTGATGTTAAAGAATGGGATGATGCCATGGAAAACAAATTCTCTTCCTTAATAAAAACAAAACTTGGGAATTAGTTCCCCTACCTAAAGGAAGAAAATTAGTTCACTGTAAATGGATTTACAGAACAAAATATGGACCTAATGGAGAAATTGACAAACACAAAGCTCACCTGGTAGCCAAAGGTTTCTCTCAGATTGAAGGGATTGATTATTCTGAAACTTTTGCACTAGTTGCCAAAATGAATTCTGTTAGACTAATTCTTGCTCTAGCTACTTTCCAAAAGTGGCCTGTATTTCAAATGGATGTAAAAAGTGCTTTCTTACATGGGGACTTAAAATAATATATATTCATAGAACAACCTATTGGATTCACTCAAGACTCCTCCCTTGTTTGTAGGCTAAGGAAGTCTCTCTATGGCCTCAAACAAGCTTCTAGAGCTTGGTACAAAAAACTTCTTTCCTCATATTTTTCTCATTGTGAGTCTGATGCCACAGTCTACATTTGGAGGGATGAAGAAAAAATCACCATACTTGTTCTATATGTTGATGATCTACTACTCACTGGTATTGACTTCGCTCACATTCAGACTATCAAGGACTCCCTCTCTAAAAAAATTGAAATGGCTGATCTGGGTTTAGCTCATTACTTCCTTGGGATTCAAATAAATCAAACAAATTCAAGAATTTCATTATGTCAACAAAAATACACTCTAGACCTTCTTCAAAGGTTTAATATGACATATTGCAAATCTTCTTCTACATATTTTTAGTCTGGAGTTACTCTAAGTACTTCCTGCACATCCCCTCTATGTGATGCAACTCTATACCATCAACTTGTAGGGAGTCTGTTATACCTTACTCATACTCACCCATATATCTCATATGTTGTTGGCTTGATATCCAGATTCTCACATCAACCTCATTTCAGTCATTGACAAGCATAAAAAAGAATCCTCCACTACTTGCAAGGCACTACTCACTTTGGGCTCTTATATGAGGGAAAATCCATGGATATCATTAGTTACACGGATTCTGATTGGGAAGGTTCATAGAAGACACATGTTCAAATTTTGGCTATGTTTTTTGTCTTGGTTCTTCACCAATTGATTGGTCATGCAAAAAACAACAAGCAGTGGCTTTATCATCTAAAGAGGTAGAATACAAGGCAATAGCTTTGGCAAGTCAGGAAGCTCTTTGGCTTCATCAAATACTAAAATAATTTGGTTTTTCCCATGACAAACCTATTACTCTTTGGTGTGACAATAAGAGCACAATTCATATTGCACATAATCCAGTTGAGCATCAGTGCACCAAGCACATTGATATTCACATGCACTTCATTCGATAGCATATTTTGAGAGGAGAAATATACTTGGACTATATTCCCACTAAAAATCAAATTGTAAACATATTCACCAAGTTATTTCCTTCTCTATGTTACATTCAGTTGCAAGAGAAACTTGGGGTAAAACAGCTGCATTAAACAATATGACTTTTCACCTCTCATTTCTTCTTATTGTTGTATTATTTGGAGGATGGTTTTTTCCCATGTGATTTTTTTTATCATCTCTCCTAAAGTATAATATGTACATGAGTACCTCATCAGGCCATGTTTTTGGGACTCATTATTTTTTAATGAGGACAATCTTCGCCATCCGAAGACATTCCTCTATATTTGGTTTCTTCTTATTGTTGTATTCTTTAGAGGATGGTTTTTTCCCAAGTGTTTTTTTACCATCTCTTCAAATAATACATATATGTACATAAGTACCTCATCAGACCCTGTTATCGGGACTCATTTGTATCAAACTCCCCTAGTATCACTTAAGGGGGGTATTAGAATAAGTAATTATTCTCTTAAGTCCTACTAGGATAGACATACTTGAGTTTCCACTCCTCCATGAGTCAGGTGAACTCTCAGTATAATCTAGATCAGATTTGATGAGTTGTTGTAATCCAATGACTCTCAATGATCAACTTTTCTATTTATACAAAGTTGATCCATGGAATAAATAAATAAGTTCTATTTGTCTTCTCAAATATTGTGATGCTTTGTAGTTCTACTCTTGGGAAATTATAATAGGAGTTATAGTCAAACATCATTGATTACCACTTAAGGACCAATTTCCAAGGTAGGTCAAATCCTTTGTGAACATCCTAGGTGTGATCTCTCCTTATTTACTAAAGTGAGATTGTAAGCAACATAGAGTAGAAATAAGAACTTTATGCTTATTATGGGATAATATGGTCCTTGATGCCCTAGGTGTCAAGTAATCTATTTTATTAAATTAGGATTAGCCCTAACACTTTTTATTTTATGGATAATCTTAGTGCAGTTCATTCGTGATTGATATACTTTATTTATGCTTTGAATAAAACAATTTGGATTAAGATAATTTTTAGCACTGATTATGAATTTACTATTGTACTATATTTTTTAAGCATATTTGGTTTATATTTTATAAATTCAAGTAATTGTATGAGATATCCCCTTTTTCCTACAAATAGTATTCATTCTTCAACTACGAATTTCACTTACCTCAAGATCAAGTTTTGGCTCAATCACCTAGCTTCCAAGGGAGCGTGATCAAAGAAACATTATTAAGAATAAAAAATTCAAGGAATGAAGATCATGTTCAAGTGCCAAGGTAAGTATCTCTAAGATATCATTATATTCTATGACTATCTCTTTTATATCTACAAAATTTTCTCACTTTATTTATTTTGTTTATATTCATGTATTCCAAGTATATTTATTTTTTCTAGTTGGAATGTGTGTAGACCATCTTCCAATCCTTTTATTCAACCTATTATACAACTTAGGTCATATCCTAGGTTTGATCAATCCTTTAATTTTGACCTAACTTTTTTTATTTCTACCCTTATTATATGGATTTAATTTTGCCAAATATTTCTTGCACTCATGGATGTAACATCTTCTTAGGTTTATGTAAATTTAGGTATAATAAGCCCATGTATTATAAGTAAAGTAATTTTTAATGCTCCCCATATGACAATAGGACTCCTTGAGATCAACGGACTGATTCCATAGTGACAATTATAATCATAATAATAATCTCTCTTGTTACACCTCATACAATTGTTCACCTCACAAACTTATACATTCTCTCTCTTAGGGAAGTGGTTGGCAATCTTTACCATCAAGCTCTAACAAGTAATTGTCTTGACTCTCTTTAATTATTTTCACTACCATCAATGCTAAATTTATTTTTAAGGTACCTTTAGATATGGTTTGGATGTGCTTTAGGATTTTGTCCTTTCTTCTTCACAGAGAGAAGAGGACAAATAGTATTTGTTGCCTCTATTTAATAGAATTGTATTTTTTTAATTTATTGACTTTTGATTTATAATACCTTTATTGTAATTTAGTTTTCTTGTCTCCTTGCTTTTTCTATGTTTTTATTTTTATAATTAACTATATATTTTTTAAAAATTTTAATCTATCAAATTAAATATTTATAATATAATTAACTAATATATGATTTACTTTAAATATATTTTTATAAATATATAACTATTAAAAACATTATTATATATATATATATATATATATAAAAAATATATATATATATATATATTTTCAATGAGTGTACTCATATTTTATGAGGGGTTATGGTCCCCTCATACTGAGTGGGGTTTAAACCTTAAACCTTTCCAAACAAAAAAAGCCAAAATCCTTTACCAGTAAACTTGCAGCTTATATATTTTTACTTAACTATATTTAATACTTAAATATTATAATATTTCTTTTATGTTTGGTGGAAACCATTGTTGTGATGCTTTCTAAATTTATATATTAAACAATCAAGTTAAACTTTGTCCCATCTCATCAATCTTGAATAGTGTTTTAAACCTATAAAATATTAAAACAAATAAATGAGCATATAACCATCAGTACTATCCGTAAGTTTAAGAAAAGGATACTAAATATCTCACTCCAACTATTATATATTTAATTAAATATATAATTTTTTTAATATATTTTAAAATAAATCATTAGAAATGTAAAACATTAATTAAACTAATATATTGTTAAATTGAATAAACAATATTTTTTAAAATAATAGTTTTAAATAATTTATCTTCTTTCTATAAGTAATTAACATATCTTCTTCCTCTTATAAGTAATTAACATAAGTTTAAAAATGATTTTTTACAACTTTTGAAAGCTCAATAAAACTTCTTAAACATCCAAAATCATTATTGTTTTATAATTTATTATTATTTTATCATAAAAAATAGATTTTTTTAACAAAGTCTAGGATCCTCGTATACTAATTTAAACTTGATTTTTTTATAAAATCCTAAAAACACACCAAGATATCTCAACAGAAACGATAATGTTTGTCTCTCAGTTCTTTAAATAAATAAAACATGTTGCAGGTCTACTACTGAGCAACCCTCATCAACAAACCTCCAGCTCATTTTCGATTTTGATGGAATCTCTATTACTTAAAAAACTCAGCAATTGCAACGTTGAAAGCTCACTGAGACGTTGAAAGTCCAAAATCGTTATTATTCTAGACTTTGCATAATGGTGTATCTCAGTTCGTTATATAAATAAAACATGCCGCAGGTCTACTGCCGCGCAACCCTCAACAAACAACCAGCTCATTTTCGTGTTAGATGGATTTCCTAAATAAATTAGAAATATTTGTACTATACAAATATTTAGAATAATGCATATGTTCGCGTATAAAAGTAACAAATTGGGTCTTGATGTATGTTGTCTAAATCCTTAGTTACGGGAAAATCTCAAAAAAAACGTGAGATGAGGGTCAAAGGGTGGATTTAGTTAGCGATCCTTAAAATATTTTAAGTAATTGTAGCTTCAGCGAATAGCACCAAATCTTGGTGGGACAATGACTACTAAGAGATTACATGCAGTACAAATTTTATTATGGAAATATGTTATTAGAAATATATTATATGAATTGGTTAAAAGTAAGAGAACCAATTACTCTACATATACTCCGAATCTTATATAAATAAAACCAAAAACTTATATACATTTGAAAAGTTTACAAACAACTTATAAAAAAAATACTGATTTATACATTGAGGATATATATATTGAAGGGTTTACACACCACTCTATCCATTCGGATAATTTTCTAAACATTAAAACACCAAGCATTAGATTTATACGACCCATTTGGAATCGCCATGTATGCTGCCTAAGATTCTATAATGTCAAACTTATAAAATCAAATAATGTATAACCTACAAACCCGGGCGGCTAAACGCCATTGGTTTGTAGGTAGAATAGTCCTTTCCTTTATACCGCATGATTGCACCAAAAAAATGATAATTTTTACAGTAGCAGAATTCCATCTAAAACGCAACGTCAAGCTTATGGTATGGTATGGTTTTTATTTTATTTTGTCAATGTGGGCTGGCATGGAATCTTCAAAGAAACCAATCGGGAGCTTCACTGGTATTTAAAAAACCATGGAGTGTCAATTTCATGATAGTATTTTCAAATTAGGGATGCGTACGCAACACTATAACCAATTATTGCAACCGCCAACTCTAATAAAATAGATTACTGCTTATAAATTAACTCTGTTACATCCAGATCCTTGAAGGAGCGATTGTCGCTTTTCTTTCGCCGAAGTCCGTCAGCACAGACTGCGCAGGGCGGACGGCCAGCTCCAAGCTGCGGGAGCGAAGTGCGGACGGCGCCGACCCTTGGGCGAAGTCCGTCACTCGCGAGCGCAGTGCGGACTGCGCTGAAAAAGCTGTCGAAGTGCGCACTTTGCGTGCAGTGCGGACTGCGCTGTCTAAACTGGAGAAGTGTGAACTTCGCGCGCAGTGCGGACTGCGCTGGCCAAACTGGCGAAGTATGAACTTCGCGCGCAGTGCGGACTGCGCAGGCCAAACTGGCGAAGTGCGAACTTCGCGCGGATCACGAACTTTGCCGAACGCAGGAGGGAAGTCGGCAGCGAAGTGCGAACTTCGCTGGCTGACGAACTTCGCTCAGCGCAGACTGACAAGCTTCATACTTGGCCAATTTTGGCCTTCGACTTCTTCGTCTTCCGCGGCTGCCACTGGGTTTGCCTGGCTTGGCAAGACCCGAATGAGAGGAGAGAAACGCTAGAACAGAGAACAACAAACGTTAGTAAATAAACTACTGCAAACCCTAAATATGCCACAAACAACAGCAAAGTTTATTTATCTAAAACTAGGGTTACAGTATTCCTCAACCAAGGAAATAACAACATCTGCAGGCTACGTTGTAGGATAAACTAAACAAGGGAAATGTCGAGTCTGCAGCTCGGACATTAATCAGCTGAGCCACATTGCTCACTGAATCGCTCTGCTTTCTTTCTCTGATCTATTCTTCGCTTCTTCTTTCACGAACTTCTCTCACACATGCACTCTTTTTTTTCGTCTGAAGACCCGAACTGCCTTTTATAGCCGCAGGGAGAGGAGGATAAGGTTTATCCTCTGACAGCTTCGGATAAGGGTTATCCTCTGACCGACCCTCATCTAGGGTTTCTGACAAACGCCGACTTGGCATTAACTCCTACGGAGATCGGATCTGTCAGGTGTCAAATCTGTCAGAAGGTAGGTGTGACGTCATGTCACACTTTTGCTGGGATCCCGAACTACGGCAGCGTAGTCCGACTTCGCCCATGTTTGGAGCGCAATCTGGTTTCACCCAAGGTTCGGAGCGCAGTTGGGCACAGGTGTGAAATCTAGGTTAATTTTTCTAACACCCTCCTTTAAGCCTGATTTCATGAGCGCTTTGACTCCAAGCTACTCTCGCAATCTACTGAAGTCTTCCTCCTTCAAAGGCTTCATGAAGATGTCAGCCAGCTGCTCCTTGGACCTACAAAACTGCAGTTGTACTTTGCCAAATTTCACCAGCTCTTTGATGAAATGATATCGGATGTCTATGTGCTTCGTCCGACCATTGAACACGGGATCCTTTGACAGTGCAATGGCCGAGTTGTTATCACAAAAAATTGTTGTTGCGCCTTCTAGAGGATTGTACAGTTCAATAAGAACTCTTCATAGCCATACTGCTTGGCATGCAACTGTCGTGGCGATGACATATTCTGCTTCGGCTATGGACAACGCAATGATGGGTTGCTTCTTGGATGCCCATGAGACTGCCCTTGATCCGAGATGGAAAGCATACTCGAAGGTGCTCTTCCGATCATCGATACTGCTAGCCTAGTCACTATTAGTGTACCTGACTAGTTCCAACTGGTCCCGTCTAGCGTAAAATGGGCCATGGTTTTGTGTCCCGCTGACATAGCGAAAGATCCTCTTGCCTGCTTGCTAGTGCATGTCCTTCGGAGTCTCCATGAAACGGCTGATCATACTGACTTCGAACATCAAATCTGGCTGAGTTGCAATCAAGTACATCAGACTGCCAACAAGCCTCTTGAACAAGGTTGGATCTACAGACCTCCTTGTATCCAACTTGCTCAGCTTCAAACCTGTGGCTACAGGTGTGATGGTAGGTTTGCTGTCCTCCATCTTGAAGCACTTTAAGACATCCTTTGCATACTTGCCCTGAGAAATGAAGATGCCATCTGCTGATTGGTCAACTTCAATGTCGAGAAAATATTTCATTAGCCCCATGTCTGTCATTTCAAACTCGGATGTCATGGCTGTTCTAAACTGCGCAAATAGGCTGCTGCTATTGCCAGTAAATATCAGATCGTCCACATATAGGCAGACAATGATGAGCTCACCTACTGCATTTGTCTTCATGTACAGGGAGTGCTCATATGGGCATTTTTGAAACCCATTCTCCTAAAAATAGCTATCAATATAGCTGTACCATGCTCAGGGTGTTTGCTTCAACCCATACAGGGCCTTCTTTAGTTTTAGGACTTTGCCTTCTTGCCCTTGTATTTCATAATCGAGCGATTGGTCTATGTAGACCTCTTCTTCCAACACTCCGTTGAGGAAGGCAGACTTGACATCCATCTGGTACATGCTCCATCCTTTCTGAGCTACCAGTGCCAGAATCATTCTAACTATGTCAAGTCAGGCTACAGGTGCATACACCTCATGGTAGTCAACACCTGACTTTTGTTTGTAGCCTTTCACCACTAATCTGGCCTTATGCCTGTCAACTTCTCCCTGGGCATTAAACTTCGTTTTATATACCCACTTGACCCCAATGGTCTTCTTTCGTGCTGGAAGATCTGTTAGCTGCCATGTCTCATTATTCTCAATGGTTGCTATCTCCTCATCCATCGCAGTCACCCATTTGCGATTCTGACTTGCCTCTTCAAACTCCACTAGATCACATTCAATAAAGAGAGCAAAATTAGAATAATCTTCATCTAACTGATTACGGGTTACCTCATAGATGTCTTGCAAGCTCTGAGTCTTTGTAGGAGTCCTCAGGTTTTGAATTCTGCTTGCAAGTGGAGGTGATCGGGATGATGAGGGTGTGCTACTGCTGGCACCACTGTTGCTACTTGAAGGCATAGGTGGTTGGACACTGTCTTCCTCCAAGTCTATAGATTCAACAGTTGTTGGTTCAGACTGACCAGTCTTTGAATTCCAGTTCCAGGCTGCATCCTCCAGGAACTTCACGTCTCGGCTAATGACAAGTTTCTTTGTCACAGGATTGTACAGCCTGTATGCCTTTGCTAGTTTGTTGTATCCTATGAAGATGCACTTTTCAACTTTGTCATCCAACTTCTGCCTTTCTCATCTGGAACATGTGCATATCCTATGCACTCGAAAACTCATAAATGAGCCACACTTGGCTTCAAATTTCTCCAGGCTTCCTCTGGAATTTTGTCCCTCACACTCTTTGTGGGACATCGGTTCAACAAATAAACTGCACAACTTACAGCTTCTGTCCAAAAATCATGTAGCAAACTTTTTGCCTTTAGCATGCTCCATGCCATCTCCATGATTGTTCCGTTCTTCCTCTCAGCTATGCCATTCTGCTATGGCATGTATCTAGGAGTGAACTGCCTTGAATTCCATGTTGTTTGCAAAAATTATGGAATTCGTTGGAGATGTATTCTCCACCTCCATCAGTTCTGAGAGTCTTCACATAATGACCGCTCTGTTTCTCAACCAGAGCCTTGAACTCCTTAAACCTTGCAAACGCCTCTGACTTCAACTTGATTGGATAAATCCATGTCTTTCGGCTGAAGTCATCAATGAAGGTCAGGAAATACTTATTGTTGGCATATGAGGTGGTCTACATGGGACCACAGATGTCTGAGTGCACCAGCTCCAATGGCCGTGATGCTCTCCAAGACTGTCCTACAGGGAATGCATCCCTGTGCTACTTGCTAACTAGGCAACCTTCACAAACTTGGTTTGGTTGCTCTATAAGGGGTAAACCCTTCACCATCTGCTTCTTGTGCAGTAGATTCAGGCCACTGAAACTCAGGTGATCGAATCTAAGATGCCACAACCAGGTAGCATCCTTCTCAACTGCACTCAGAGACATCAAAGATTCATTCTGAATCTATAGCAGAAACATTTTGTTTTTCATCATGGACACTATTATGATTTGTCCATGGACTTTGTCTCTGATGGAACAAACACCATCTTTGAATAGTACAGTGTGCCCCTTCTGCACAAGCTGTCCAACACTTAGTAGATTGTGCTTCAACCGAGGCACATAAAAAACATCTTGAATTGTTTTTCTATCACTGTGTCGGGTTCGAATGAGGATCTTTCCTTTCCCCATCATAGGAACTTTGATGTTGTTCCCCATATTGACTTCAGACTAGACTATTTCATCTAGTTGTGAGAACATCTCCTTGTTCCCAGTCATATGGTTGCTGCAACCACTGTCAAGATACCAGATGTTTTTCTTGCTCTCCTCTTCAATACTGCAAGTCAGCAGCACATTTCCTCCTGTCACATTTTTGGGTTCCTTCGAATAATGGTCTTGCTACTAATTCTCATTCACCATCTTCTTTCTGCACTGTGTGGCATAATGGACGAACTCGCTGCAGTAGTAGCATTGGACCTTTGACATGTCCTTCTTTTGCTGAGAGCTACCTTGCTGATTTCTGCCAGTGCCTCTTCCTCCTTGCTGATGAAAGTTGCAACTTGACTCAGCGTCCTGAGGGTTTGATCTCCCTCCTTACTTGTTCCTTCTCCAATGCCTGCTTCTGCCTCTTCCTCCTTGAGAACTAGAACCGTCATTATGGGAGTCTTGTCGTGTGTCTCGGATCGAGACTTGCGCTTTGAAGGCTTGCTCCAAAGAAGACTGAGTTGAGCGGCTCAGCCTCTGTTCATGGGTCTGTAGGGAACCCATGAGTTTGTCTGTCGAGAGGGTTGTCAAACCCCTCGACTCTTCGATTGCTATCATAACCGAGTCGAACTTCGCATACAGACTTTTGAGAATATTCAACCGATTTCACCATTCAACCGCATCTGGTTGATGATATCTGTTGTCTGGGTGAAGAAGTCACTCATCGACTCGGACTCACTCATCTACAAATTTTTAAACTCTCTCCTAAGCATCTGTAGTTTCACCAACTTCACTTTGTCGGTGCCCTGATACGAACTTGCGTGGTTTCCCGTGCCCGCTTGGCCTTGGTGGTTGATGCAATCCACGGGAAGATGGTCTCCTCAACCGCTTGCATGATGTAGAAGAGGGCCTTCTAGTCCTTCTTCTTGTGCTCTTTCAAAAAATCCTTGTCTGCTTGAGAGAGGGCAGCCAATGCTGCTGCATCTGCCGGTTCTAGGTATCCGTTCTCGACTAACTCCCATAGCTCTCGAGATCCAAACAAGATCTTCATCTGGATGCTCCAGTAATTGTAGTTCTTACCATTAAATCATGGGATCTGCAACTACAGCAAGTTTCTCTTGGAAGCCATGCTTCTATATTTGTGTCATGGCACTATTAGCTCTGATACCAATTTGAAGGAGCGATTGTCGCTTTTCTTTCGGCGAAGTCCGTCAACACAGACTATGCAGGGCGGACGGCCAGCTCCAAGCTGCGGGAGCGAAGAGCAGACGGCGTCGACCCTTGGGTGAAGTCCGTCACTCGTGAGCTCAATGCAGACTGCGTTGAAAAAGCCATCAAAGTGCGCACTTCGCACGCAGTGCGGACTGCACTGTCTAAACTGGCGAAGTGCGAACTTCGCACACAGTGCGGACTGCGCTGGCCAAACTGGCAAAGTGCGAACTTCGCGTGTAGTGCGGACTGCGCAGGCCAAACTGGCGAAGTGCGAACTTCGCGCGGATCATGAACTTTGTCGAACGTAGGAGGGAAGTCGACAGCGAAGTGCAAACTTTGTTGGCTGACGAACTTCGCTCAGCGCAGACTGACAAGCTTCAAACTTGGCCAATTTTGGCCTTCGACTTCTTTGTCTTCCGCGACTGCCGCTGGGTTTGCCTGGCTTGGCAAGACCCGAATGAGAGGAGAGAAACGTCGGAACAGAGAACAACAAACGTTAGTAAATAAACTACTGCAAACCCTAAAGATGCCACAAACAACAACAAAGTTTATTTATCTGAAACTAGGGTTACAGTATTCCTCAACCGAGGAAATAACAACATCTACAGGCTACGCTGCAAGATAAACTAAACAAGGGAAATGTCGAGTCTGCAGCTCGGACATTAATACGCTGAGCCACACTGCTCACTGAATCGCTCTGATTTCTTTCTCTGCTCTATTCTTCGCTTCTTCTTTCACGAACTTCTCTCACACATGCACTCTTTTTTTTCGTCTGAAGACCCGAACTGCCTTTTATAGCCACGGGGAGAGGAGGATAAGGTTTATCCTCTGACAGCTTCGGATAAGGGTTATCCTCCGACCGACCCTCATCTAGGGTTTCTGACAAACGCTGACTTGGCATTAACTCCTACGGAGATCGGATCTGTCAGGTGTCAAATCTATCAGAAGGTAGGTGTGACGTCATGTCACACTTTTGCTGGGATCCCGTACTGCGGCAGCGCAGTCCGACTTCGCTCATGTTTGGAGCGCAATCCGGTTTCACCCAAGGTTCGGAGCGCAGTTGGGCACAGATGTGAAATCTGGGTTAATTTTTCTAACAATCCTAACTTCCATTTTTTTTTTCTAAACTTGCTTCTATTACACATAACCTTCATAGAAGGGAGCAACGGCCTTAGCCGGCAGATGACGAGGGCAATGCATAGCGTTGATCTGTTCATTGAGGGGATTATTAGGTATTGGAGGACCCATCAATCACACGTTTACGTAGCACGCACGGATGCCTAACTCAATACAGTGGACTTTTTTCAGGAATTGAATGCCGGCATTACGTGGGCTACGAAATTACAATCACACCGGTTACATTGACTTCAGCGTGAGATATATATATATATATATACACACAAGAACGTAACATGGATACATCTTGTGCCGTCAATTCTTTGGACTGTGGAAAAGCCCAAAATCTTGGCTGGTGGGGAAGCAACGATTTTGGAAATTTGGAGTACAGATCAGGCAAGCAATCAAAGAGGAAGCCACGTTCTTTTACGCCAATCCAGTTGCTGGGTGTCCGTGAAGCAGCCTCGCTTCAAACAATGGCGGCAGGATTGCCGAGTGTCGCAACAATATTTCTTGTGTGTGTTATTTCTATTAGTTCACCATGGGCAACTTTGGCAACAGAAGTGCATCACAAGTTCACTGTAAGTATTAGCATGATAATTATTGGGTCTTCGTGAACGTACGACCTTTGTCGGGCTTAACATCTGTATTTGGTATTGCAGATAGGGACACAGAACGTTACTCGGCTGTGCAAGCAACAGACGATTGTTACTGTAAATGGAGAGTTTCCGGGTCCGACTATATACGTCCATGAAGGCGACACCCTTGTTATCAATGTAGAGAACAAGTCGCCATACAATATTACGTTGCACTGGTATGGCTGGCTATGCAGTCAAATTGATATTTTAAGAATATGATATTGAAGTTTATTTCTAATGAGATTTATTATTATTATTGTAGGCATGGAATAAGGCAGTGGAGATCGTGCTGGGCTGATGGGCCGTCATATGTGACGCAGTGTCCAATTGCTATTGGGAGTAATTATACCTATAAGTTTACAGTCAGAGAACAGGAAGGGACTCTCTGGTGGCACGCGCATATCTCATGGATTCGAGCTACAGTATATGGAGCTTTAGTTATCTACCCCCGCCTCGGGAAGTCTTATCCTTTTCCTAAGCCTGCTCATGAGCGTCTTATTGTATTAGGTGATACTCAGCTCTCTCTAGCTCTCTCTATAGCTTTCTTACTGGATGCAAGATTTACGTTCAATTAGGAATGACTGACTGTGCAGGAATTTCTCAAATATTTGTTTGTTTGGCATCCTAACTTGTTTTTCCACATGCCCATTTTTCTGTAGTTGTTGTAGTCGAAAGGGGTTTCCATTAGAACGAATCTATTTGCAGTTGCAAGGACCTGCAATTTACAACAATTCCATCTTTCCATATAATATATGAATTACCCATATTCATATTTTATGGTATTATCTATTTTTTTCATGGCCAGTGGAGTACTTGAGCTCTTTAAATTTAGCTCTTCTTTTATGTTACTCATTAGGATAAAACACAAATAAAGAAATCGTTTACATTTATGTTTTTTTTAATTATCAAACAGGGTTTAAATTTTGGAGTTACTTTATAACCCCTATTTCATTTAGTTGTTTAACATGACCTGAAATGGACTACTGGTCACTCGGGGTTTATATCATCCCACACTCAGAGTATTTATATCAGACTATTACCTTTGCAACAAACATGCCCCCAAGATTTGAACCTAAGTCTCTACTTGATAAGGATTCATACCATCCCCTCTGTCTGGTGCACACTCACAGTATTTAAATCAAACTATTATCTTTGCAACAAACATGCCCCCAAGGTTTGAACCTAGGTCTCTACTTGATAAGGATTCTTACCATGGCCGTAAGTCTAGTGTACACTTAGAATATAATAAATATCTAATCTACTTGATAAATACCTGACCAAACAAATACTTACCAATCCACTAACCCTTAAAAACTTTCCTATAGGCTTCCTTTCTGAACGTTGACGTTCTTCAATTTACCTTTTTTCTAAAGCAAATTATTCACGTTATTCACGTTTGGTATTAGAATATAGGCGAATTATGTCACTATGGGTGGTGCATTGTTTATAAGTCAATTCCATCCGACGTTGTATCAATTCACTTCACCTTTTCTAATCCCTTTTCTTTACTGTAACACGCGGTCGTTGATATTGTGATACATGATTAGCTTGGCAAGCTATTTGATGCATATATTTTTACAACAGGCAAGAAAACATGAGGCGCTATTAACAAAATTTCAATTGTTTTCCTACTGTAATGGTGAGCAGGAGAATGGTGGAATGCGAACGTGGTAGATGTGCTAAATCAAGCCGTTCGAACTGGGGGTATACCGAACGAATCCGATGCATTCACCATCAACGCACAACCGGGAGACCTCTACCCATGCTCTGCGAACGGTAGGTCCAATAACATTTATTATCACTCATTAAAAAGCAAAGCAACAGAAATCAACAAAACTAAATCATGTTCGATGCAGATACATTCCGGGTTCTGGTCCAGGCCGGGAAAACCTACCTGGTGAGAATCATCAACGCTGCTCTCAATCATCCATTATTCTTCAAAATTGCGCAGCACAATATGACGGTTGTAGCAGTGGACGCCTCCTACACCAAACCATACGAAACCGACGTAGTGCTTATACACCCGGGCCAGACTACAGATATCCTTCTGAACGCCTCAAAACCTTCGGGGCTATATTACATGGCCGCCCGGGTATACAGCAGCGCCCCTGGAGTTCCCTTCAACAATTCCACCACAACTGCAATCCTGCAATATAAGGGCAGCTTTCGATCTAAAAATTCCATGCCCATCATGCCCCGCCTTCCTGAATTCAACGATACACCAACCGCATATAAGTTCAATACCGACCTGAGAAGTCTGCAGCCCTCGGTTCCCCAAACCGTGGACGAGCGAATGTTGATAACGGCGGGGCTGGGAATCATTAGCTGTCCAAACAATTCCTGCGCAGGGCCCAACGGCGGAAAACTGGTTGGAAGCATGAACAATATTTCATTTGTATTCCCCACTGTCGCTCTTCTGCAGGCGAAATTTTTCGGCATCAATGGAGTTTTTACTAGAGATTTCCCAAACAATCCCCCGTTGGTGTTTAATTACACGAGCCAAAATCTGTCCGCGAGTCTCTTGCAGCCGCAGCAGGCGACCAAAGTGAAAACTCTTAAATTCAACAGCACGGTGGAAGTGGTCTTTCAGAACACAGCACTTGTTAGCATTGAGAGCCATCCCATTCACATCCATGGATATGATTTTTATGTTGTGGGACAAGGGTTCGGTAACTACAATAATCAAACGGATCCTGCTAGTTTTAACCTGGTGGATCCTCAGCAGCGGAACACCATAGGGTTTCCCCCTGGTGGGTGGGCGGCCGTAAGATTCACAGCTAACAATCCAGGTATTTGATCTTCCCTACCTCCATTTTTATGTATATCGCCTTGTTCTTTTTAACGTCTAAACTATAGTTGCTTTTGGTTGTCATGTAACAGGAATATGGTTTGTGCATTGCCATTTGGACATTCATTCGGTGTTTGGTCTCGCCTATGCATTTCTTGTGGAGGATGGGCCAGGACAATCTGACGTTTTGCCGCCCCCTCCTCCAGATCTTCCCACATGCTAGATCAATCCATTTACCAACCTTCAGGTTCTTATCCACTACAAGATTGTTGAAGATGCCTCAAAGGTGTCAAAAGAAGTTTCGTCAATGCAATAAGGGCAAATTTAAGTCCGTAGACATCAATTTAATAAGGAGAGTTTCATTTACAATCACGGAATTGTTTTTCCATAAGGAGAGTTTAAGGCGTACAGCCGTCTATCCTCCAGTTTCGAACTAGTTTGTGAGGTCCAGATTGTGTTGGTGTGGTGTTGTGTACATGGTCATGGCTAGTCTGTTTTTTTTTATTTTTTTTTCTTTTTTTTTTTGCTTTTTTTGTTTTTTGTTTGTTTTTCATCGCTTTTTCAATCGCTGTTCAATGGCACTTCTATATAAAAGATTTGTACATATATATAACCTATGATTAGGTAGGTTGAACTAGGTGACACATCAGCTTTTTATTATTAGGGTTTTTGGAGTATTGCATATCTAGTATTGAAAATTTTGCTCTACTAGTATATCATTGGGTGAATATTTTATGCTCTTTAGAGTTTTAAACATGGAAGGTGAGAGCATATTATTGGGTGCATACTTGATGCCTTTTAAATAATGAAGGTGAGAACAATGTGCAAATTTTATGAATTAGGATGTTTAGAGTTAAAAAAAAAAACAAAATAATATAGAGAATTGGGATCATTTTAAAGAAAAATGTTATTTAAAAGACTATTAATAATAGATTATTAAGAGTTATAAATAAAAAATAAGGTTTTATTTAATATATTATATATGAGTTATGTTAAAGGGTTATAAAGCAAAACTTTTTTGTGATATTTTTTATAATTTAAAATTTAAAGTACTTATGAGATTATTTAAATGTAATAGAAACTAATTGATGCATCATATTTAATGATGTTTATGTTTCAAATGATTATTATTAAAAAATATATTTTACTTTAGTGTCATCTTGAAGATCAATGCCATGGATTGGTGCCAAGTAACACTAATATCATTTTTTATCCTTTGGTACCATATACCAATCTAATGCCAAATGATGCAAAGCACTAGCATCACTTGCTAATTTCAATATTACCACTATGTTAGATGTTAATAGCCACCACAATCATGCTAGCATATATACACATATAAGGTGCCAACACCTATGACTAAATTTAGATTCTAATATTTTGTCAATAGTGCTTCTAAGTAACTAACATGGAAGACTTGGTCATGTTGTAGACACCACTATTTTGACCCAATATCATAAGAGTACATGCAAAATCCTATTACATGATTCAAATCATAACAACCTTATTATAACTATTGAAAGTTGAACTATGTCCACTTTCATAGGATCCTCATAACTATATTGTATATTTTCTATGTAGCATACGATTTAGTATAGATGATAATTTTTGAAATAATGTAAATCTCTCTCTTCTTCATCCAAGAATTTTCTTTAGACTAGTCTATCTAAAAGAAAGGTTTTTAATGATCTCAACATTAAATCATTACCATTAAATTCTAAAACCACTAACCTATGACCTCAATTTTGGTGTTGTTGTTTAATTTTCTACATAAAGTCTCTTGTATTCTAATATTATATAGATATATATTTTTGTAATTAAAATCCTTGTTATTAATATGCTTCATGGATTTTTGGATTAATATCCCCTTTATTATTTCACTTTTCCATCTAACAACTTGGTGATTAATAAAGTACTTATTAGTTCCTATTTTGTTGCACTAATTTAGACAATAAATCATCTAATATCATTACCTAGGTTTGGAAGTTATCTTGCTATGTTCTAGAACCCACAATGTGGACTAGTGATATAAAATTATGTTTCTTACCACTCATTCACTTGATTACAAGTCATTTAATATTCCTTATTGGTGAATATCTTCTAAAAAATACTCGTAGTATCAAAAGAAAGATATCACCCATAGTTTTATATTTGAGTATACAAAAGAATATCTCTTGCATGCAAAGATGATTAAAAATTCAAACACATCTATGAAATCTGAGTCATGGCTCATCCAAAATACACTTGAATAATAGAATTTCATATTTTGGTAAGGTTCATGATCTCATGATCTAAGAGAAACATCATTCATACCACTTCTAGCTTACTCTAGATCCATAAATTTCTAAAGGTATATTAAAAATATTGGTAATATAATATTCTAAGGTAATATTAAGTCTAAGGATTTAGATATTTAGTCTATTATCTAAATTTGGATGATAGTAAGAGGATACTACACCATTCAAGTGAAGGCAACAGTAGCACCAATACAAATTAAGTAAAATCCCAAAATATAAGATATAAAATATGGAAGGTCAAGTTGGATTCTTGGATATGGGTACCCCATGGGATGAGATAATTATAAGATGAACATATAGAATGATATTATATGTAATACACACACAAAGACATATATAATCTAAGTAATATGTTATAACTCATATAATATTTAAACAAAGACTAAACAAATGCAAAGAAATTTGAGATGCAAAGTAAAATAAATAAATATTCAAATAAAAAATGATAAGAAATGAAATAAAAATATTTTATTAAATACAAATAATATGAAGTGTTATGAATATACTTGAAGACACAAAAAACCTTCTTATCATTTATTGTTGAGATAATTTGATACTTTTTATTTCATGTTATAGGATGAAGGGTTGAGACATTTCATGATTAATGACTCCCTTCTATTGTAGCTACTCCTTATAGAAGGAGAATACTATCTAGTTGTAAAAGAACAATAAATTCTACTTTTATTATTCAAGAAGCAATAGAATTAGGTTGCTTATTACCTCCATTACTAAACTAACATGACTAAAGGAATAATAGTAGAAATGATGGATCCGTTAGAATTCTTAAAATTTTTTAATAAAATTATATCGAAGCATTTCACCATCATAATATTATGCAAGAGAAAATAAAATTGAAATAAATATAGAAAATAGAGGTGTGTGTGTGTCAAATATGATATATAGCTTGATGTGACTATGATGATGTAAAAAAGGAAGGGAAATCCTTTCAAAAAACACTGCTTATTTTTTAGAGAGAGAGATTCAAAGTAAGATGAATAAGGGATGGGTGCCTATAGACATCCCCATGTCTCATATATCATAAAATTGTACAATATATATTTCAATAAGGGTATTTTTAATTATATGTAATCCCCAAATAGTTGCTAACCTCAAGTTGACATAACCTGATTTGAAGGCTAAATTATAATATAATAGAATACTAAATTATTTAATAAAGGTTAATCATAGAGGTGGTTTAATCAATATTGCTAAGGATGGATACATAAAAACTATCTGTACACTTACATAATGATGATTGTAGGCTTACATTGAAGCACTCATAGGATTACAAAGAAATATGCTTGTAGAATTACATATAGAAATCCCATAGGCTTACATAGAAGGTGCTCATAGGCTTACATATAGAATACCCAAAGGATTACATAACACTTGGTCATAGGTTATATAAAGAGCATCCATAGGCATTTCATCACTAGGATTTGGTGATGCCACTTTAGATACGATACATCCCCAATAATCTAAACTAAGGGGCTAGGGTGATGCCACTTTAGATAAGATACATCCCACGAATGTTAGAATAGGTCAATAAATATTTATAAAAAATCCTATTATATTCTATAGAAAATACCATAATTTTTAACTGAAGATATTTCAACAATAAAATATATAATGAAAATACAACAAAACAAAAAAAACCACTTTTAATGATTCCAATTTAAAGCTTCATAATATAAATTCAATGCCATACCAATAGAATGTTCGACATAGACAAAGACTGTAAATTTAACTTTCACATGTCTTATTTCTCTTGAGAGGTAATATGTAAAGGAGCTAGGCCTTCGAGCATATAGAAATATTATGGTAAATGCATGCATTCAATATCATATGTTATGGAGGGCCTTCGAGTGAATATGGGTTTGGTATGGAATGAAAGGATTAATTTTGACCTAATGATGTATGTGTTTATAGTGGACAACTTAAATGGTTAATAGAATTAGTTTGATGAGGAATGATTAATGATTTTATTTGATTAAAATGTTTTTGAATTAAATAATTTATGGTTTTAATTTTATTATAATTAAATAATTTTTTTAATATTAGATAAAAGCAGGGGTTTTAAGGGATCTCCAAATATTAATACAAAAGGAGTAGAGAAATATCATGATCAGAAACTAGATCTTTCTCGACTAAGAACACACACTACAAGATGGCTAATAAACCAACTAACAAAGGCATCCCAAAAAAACACATCAAAAGAGGGGACAACTAGCCTTACAAGACCAATAGGGAAACAAAAAAACCACCAAAAAAGCCCACAACCCAATGAGGAAGACCTAGGTCTCTTGACCATTAAGGAACTGACATATCCTTTTGTTGCTTAACCAAAATTTGGATCTCATTGATGAAAGTGATCACCACCTGGAGAGATCCCAGTAGTATCTAGTTCTTTTCATAAATTATGCACATGAGCGGTTGAGCACCAGGGGCATCAGGGACTGAGGGAGAATATTTAATTCACAACATATCCACTAAAATTGGTGAATCTTCAAATTTTGATACCTTTTTAGAAATATGTTTTGAGTAGTGCACTCAGACTCCCCTGGATTTGCATTGGGAATTCTTAGCTTTCCTCGATGATGATGCATTTATTTTCAAAGTGAAAGGGGGGTCATAAAATCCCCACAATCTAACTCAGAGGACTCACTAAAGGATTCTTAAGCCATCAACAAAGGCTCAAGGGTTGGGGGAATTTTTTAGAATACAATTTTTCCTAACACCTCTTCCACTACAATTCCTTTAGATTTCACAACATGCTCAAATATTAACAAAATCAACCCTTGATGAATTGGATCAAGATATTTTCCACATCTAACATCTCGTAGTAATTTTACTAGAGAGTGGTAGAGAAAATATGACACGTTCATCAGATGCTTCCTCTTGAGTTGGTTTAGGAACACCATATGGTAGCTTTGAATGGTCTCCCTATTCAAGTCCAAGATGAAGTAGTCTATTATTATCATAAGGACTTGATTCCAAGGATACTAAAGAGCCTTAGCATCATATCCATTCTAGAGCTTTGATAAATATTCCCTCGTGTCAACAAAAAAGTTGTACTCCCACTTAAGATAATGCTTTGGGTGCTTATGACAACCACCATTGATTGGTAATATCATCACCTCATCTATGAGGACTATCAAGAAGAGGAAATCAATCCCTTTGTCTTGGACTCGTCCCTTCCTTCAAGAGTGAGCCAAAGTTTTTGAAAGAGCCCTATGATGCCCATGGAAGGCTTGGAGGAAATCCAAGAGACCATATTTACATAGGATTTATTTTACTTCATAATTGACCTCCAAGACTCTTGACTCAATGGGGATCCTCATTTCCTTATGAGAAGACCTATGGGCCATTAGAAACCACAATATAAGCATATAAGAGAACAAGGTTACACTCTTATCACCTTGCAAACTAGAAAATATCTTCTTTAAATGAAAGGAGCTCCTTAGGTGGACTGTGGAATCCTAGGCCTTGAACTTCAACAAGATGTTGAAGAATTACTGAGCAATGTTGTACCATAGATAAGAAGACTAAATTTTTGGGTAAAAATACTGATAAAACTCAAGATAAATTTTCCAAAAACTAATAAAACCTTGAGTTTAACAACAAAGCCCACTATTTGAGTAGGAATCTAAAAATATTTTCTCTATAGATGCCATGAGTGGAAGTGAGATTTTCCAGACATGGCACAGACTAGATAACTATCACAAGATACATCAAAAGTGGAAATACTTGGAACACAATTTACAACAAGGCACCTCCAAGATTGAAAGAGGTAGTAAAAAATAAGCTCTCAAGGAAAGCAAAGAGGCTCAAAACCTTCCAAGAGATAACTATCCCATTGAGCCATAAAAAATAATCCATGTCAACCGAATGATCCCAATTTCTAGCTCAACAAGAGAAAGTGAATAAGCTCAAATACAAACAAATTAGTACATGCTCAATATGCCACCCTGACCAATCCAACACGATAGACCGAAAACCACACCAAAGGACAAGAAAAAAAGACTCCAAAATGCCACCCAAAAAATTCAAAATGAATAGCAACTTTGGTCTAAAAAATCAACTAAGCTCAAATGGGGAAGGGTCTCCCCATATTATAGGTCATTTTATCGGGAGGGGGATTAAATCCAAATACATTGAAAGACTCCATCCTCATTTCTCTAAACACCTTGAAATCCACTTATCCATTATCATCCACAATCATATTTTGAATATTCTGAGGAAAATTGGAGGTCTAAACTAAAAGACCTTGTAGAGAAAGGTCGATATTCACCATCAAATCCATCACTTTATTTTCTTCACAAAATATGTGAACAATAATTCAATGAACATTGGACTTATCACAGTACTATCGAGCAACAATCTAGAGATGGCATCCCATACCGCCTTCTTGTTACAAGTTATGACTAAGTCACATGTTTCGACCAATTATGACAAACTACAATTGCTCTTAAAATAGTTGTGTGCATACCCACACCTCAACTAAATTGGGTGATCATAAGCATCCTTTAATCTTGATGCTTAGTTTTTTTGTGAATTATTGATTGTTTTACCCCTATTTTTAGGTGTTTGGTTTTCATACCTTCATGGTTGCCTTACACTTATCTAAAATATTTTAAAATAGCTTAAGAGATTTTTGGTAAGAAGATTAATTTTAAAAGAGATTTAATTAGAAACATGTGAGAAGCTGGATCATAACATAAAGTAGACTTACTTTCCACAAACTAGTGATTTGAACTCATAGTTTTCATATTTCTCTATCTCTACTAATAATAATTGTGGAGTAGTATAATCTTATAAGCAACTTAAAATAGTTCATACATGCTATATCATATTTCTTTTAGTAGGGCTTAACCAACCCAAACCACAAGGTATTCTCTTCTCTAGAGTATATTAAAATAATTCAAGGTAATTTATGCTTCAAAGGTATGCATCAAAAGTCTAACTCAAGGAGATTAGATAAGATAAAATTGATCACAATCATTATTAGACTACCAGTGAACCCAAAACTCAAAGTATTAGAGCTTGTCTCAATATAAATCCTTCACTTGAAATAAAGGATTAAAAAATGGGTTTCTGACATCATTAAATTTATATAGTTCACATGCTCCAAATGAATATATTTGATTTTTTATTAAATTACTCATTTCAACACTTCACACCTACGACAATCGTTAATTCAACAAGTAATTACTTCTTTGGATAGGATTCTAATAAATATATTTCTATACAAGAATCCTTCTTATTTAGTTTATTTTTCAATATTAGGAAGCTTCATTTTGGGTAAATTCCCAAATAACTTCCTATAGCGACATAAAACCTATTACAAAATCAACAATATTATATTACCTTAATAATCATTCCCAAATGGTTTTTTTTTTTTAATTTTGTGTTTTTTTTTTTGTAGATTTCTGGTCCCTTCTCCCTCTTGAGGCTCTTTTTTCTAGAAATTTTCTCTTCCTGGCTGGGTGTTTTGTTTCGCGCTCTGGTTATGGATGCCTCCCACATGCCTAGCCCTTTGTTGACCCAGTGTCGAAGACACTTTGAGCTAACCTGTGTTTGCATTCTGGGTTGCCTACCTTTTTTGCTCGGTGGGTGGGAGCTCGTGGTACTCCTTTGGTTTTTAGCATGGGTCTTTTGTGTTTTTTTCTCTGCGTAGATGGGTGTTTGTCAAGGGCCCGGTGCGGGTTTTGTCAACCCGGGGTGGGTTTGATCGTTTGACCACGGTGCTGTTGGTCGGTTGTGCTCTTCTGGGTTTGGGGTGGCGGTTGATGTGGTCTCCGGTGACTCGGTTCGGCCTGGGTACTGCTTTGCAGTTTGCTGGTGGTTTGCCCTCTCCGGGGTGGACTTGACGCGGCTTCTTGGATCTGGTAGTTTGGGCTCTCCCTTGTGCGGTTTGCCACACTGGTTTGGCGTTTTGCTTTTTGACCAAGCGGCGCTTGGTGCCATCCCTGGGGGTGTTCTTTGTCAAGCACCTCTTTGGTATGTGTTGAATTGGCTTTGGCCCAAGAAGGGAAGAAGTGGTAAGGAGCTCCTCTGCGCTGGTTGATTTTTAGCCTGTGGTCAGGGTCGTGGAGGGTGGATGGGATTTGGGTTCTTCCTGCTTCTTTCTTTTGCGGTGTTGATCTTGGTTCTCCGGTTTGGGGGCTTGTGTGCTCCCGGGCTTTAGGTGTCGGCTGGGTTAGTGGGGCCGCCCTGGGTCGGGGGGTCTGCCCGGAGCGGGGGTTAGGCCTGCGGTCAGGAGCGCGTCTGGAGGTCGTGAGGCATTGTTCTTGCTCTCAGGTTTTCTGTTTTTTTGGTTTGGGGTTTATAGTGCTCTTGTGTCGCTCTTGTGTGCTTTTGCTTCGGAGCTGTTTGTCTTTGTGGTTGTGTCGGGGGGCTAGTCTTGGTGTGGTGCCTGGTGCTGGGGGTTTCTCTTTGGCCTCGGTGGCTAGACTTGCTTGGGGGGTGTTTTTTGGTTGTTGTTTTTCTTTTTTGGGGCTGCCTTGTGGGGGTTGGGTGTCACCTGGGTCCTCGGGGTTTGCGGTTTTTTTTGCTTTTGTAGGGGTGGCCCGCTTTGGTCCAGGGCCCTCGTTGCCGTGCCTTTCTGTGTTAAGGCCTTGGCCTCTTCTTGGCTCGGGGGGGCCCCCGGTGCTGTTTTGTTGGGGGCTTTGTGTGGTTTTCTGTTTTGGGGGCGTTTCCTTTCCTTTTGATGGGGGGGCTGTGGGGCTTTTTCTTTGGGTTTTGGTTGGGGTTTCGTTGGTGGGGGGTTTCCTTTGGGCCTTTTGTTCCTTTTTTGCGGGGGCGCTTGTGTTTCGTCGGCTCCTTGGTGGCGGTGGGGGGTTCTTGGGGGCTTGTAGCTCGGGTGTGCCTTGGCGTGGTTGGGCTTGTCCGGGGCTTGTGGGCGCCTTGGTTTTGGGTGCCTTTTTCTGTCTTGGCTGGGGTGTACTGGGTCTTCGTGGTGGCCTCTTGTTTCCTATTGTTTTGGTTTTTTTTCTTTCGGGTGGGCGTGTGGGCTCTGGTTTGTGTTCTTTGGTGGCCTTTGCTTGTGGTGACTGTGGGTTTGGTTGTTTTGGGTCTTGTGCTTGTTCTTTTCGGGGGGGGGTTTTTTTGTTTTTTGCGGTTTTCGTTGTTCTTTTCTTTTCTGGTGTTTTTGGGGTTCGGGCTCTCTGCGTTGGTTTTTGTTCCGGCTTTGTGTGGTTTGGTTTTTTTTGTTTGTTTTCTTTTTGGGTTTTGCGGTGGGGTTGCTTTTTTTTTTTTTGTGGTGGGTGGTTTGTTTTGTGGGGGGGGGTGGTTTCTTGGGCCCCGATTGTTCGTTTTTTGACGGCTGGTTGTTTGGGTCTGTTAGTTTGGGTTTGTTTTTGTTCTTGGTGGTTTGTTGTTGGTTGGGGGTTTTTTCGCTTTTTTTTTTTGGGCTGGCTGGTTTTGGGGGCGGGGGGTGGGCTGGTTGTGGGTGTTCGTGGCTCGCTCCGTTTGGGGTGGGGGTTCTTATGGGTGGGTGGTGGGGTTGGTTGTGGGTGTGGTTGGGTTGCTTGTTGGGGGGGGGGGGGGTTTTGGGGGGTATTTGGTTTTGTGGGTATGTGGGGGTTGTGTTGGGGGGGGGGTTTGGTTGATTTGGGTGGGGGGTTTGGGTGGGTTGGGTTTGTGTGGTATTTTTTTTTTGGGGTTTTGGGGTGTTTTTTGTTTGACTTTTTGTTTCACTTAGATTTGGTTTGTTTGTGGTGGTTTTTTTGGTGTTGTTTTTGGGGGTGTTTTGTTTGTTGGGGTTGGTTTTTTGGTGGGTGTGGGGGGTGTTTTTGGTTTGTGTGGGTTTGGGGTGGGTGGTTGTTGTGGGTGGGTGGTTGTGGGGGGGTGGGGGGGTAGTGGAAACTAATGGTTATTTGTGTTTTTTTTTTTGTTTGGGTTGGGGTGGTTGTAATTTTTTGGGTTTGGGGGGTTTTGTGTTTTTTTGGGTTTGGGTTTTGGCTTGAGTATGTTTTAGTTGTTTTTTTTTGGGGTGGTGATTGGGGGTTGGTTTGGTGGCAAGATAATGCTAGGTGTTGTTTTTTGGGTTTTTTTTTTTTGTTTTTTGGTTTTTTTTTTTGTGGGGTTTTTTTGGGGGGTTTCTTTTGAGGGTCTGTTTTCTTTTTTGTTTTTGGTTTTTTTTTTTTTGTGCTTTTTGGAGGATTGGCCTGGGAGTTCGCGATTGGACATTTTGATATGGGGCAAAGGGATCTTGTCGCGATTCGTGACACTTTTGAAGATGGGCGCCAGGGGAAATGTCGTGATATCGCGACATTTTTGGCGAGTAGGCACCATGGGGAAAATCATCGCGATATCGTGACACTTTTGAAGAATGGGCGCCAAGTGGAAAACTCGTCGCGATATCGCGACACTTTTGAAGAATGGGCGCTGAGGGGAAAACTCGTTGCGATTTCGTGACACTTCTGGAGAATAGGCACCATCTGGAAAAATCATCACGATATCATGACACTTTTGAAGAATGGGCGCCAAGGGGAAAACTCGTCGCGATATCGCGACACTTTTGGAGAATTGGCGCCATTGGGAAAACTCGTCGTGATATCGCAACACTTTTGGAGAATTGGCACCATTGGGAAAACTCGTCGCGATATCGGGACACTTTTGGTGATTGGGAGCCAAGGGGAAAAGCCATCGCGGTTTCGTGACACTTTTAGTGAATAGGCGCCGTGGGGATAGGCTGTCGCGATTTCGTGACTTGTTGCTCTGACGTGGCCAAGGATGGTTTGTTTGTCGCGATATCGTGACATGTCACGATTTTGCGACATGTCGCGTTTTTGTGCCTTGTTGACTTTTTGCGGTCTACGGTGGAAAGTGTCACATTTTCATGCCTTGTAATCATGTTTCTTTGTTCTTGGCTGGGATGTGTTTACTCCCAATTGTAACTGATCTTTGTTTTAATACAAGTTTTTTCAATTTTTTCAAAAAAATAATCATTCCCAAATAATTCATAGGAGTGTTTGATTTTACAATTAAAACTCAATTCAATTCTTTTAATCTAATATAATTATTTTACATCAAGAGTTTATAAAACAAAGAGCATAGATATTTGGGTTTGCAATCTTGAGAATGGGTATACCGGTCTTCATTCTTCAAAAGCAAGGTATATACATAAATAATCCCCATCTATTATCTTACAAAGACTTCTCTCCATTGTTGTTCATATTTAATGAACGTAACCATAAATCCAATACCACTATTTTTGTATTGATTAGCTATTATCAATATAAAATATACTTTGATTAATAATAAGCAGAATCTTCCAAAACATAGTACAAAAGACCATATACATGGTAATCCATCTATTTCAATTATTTTTAGAAGTTTGTTTCCGTTATCTTAAAAGAAACACTTGCACAAAAATACCCATCTTTGCCTGTAGCATTGGGTAACTAGATTTCAGTTTCCAATCTCTTCTCAACACAATACCACTACAACTATATCTTAAAATATGTTGTGTTACACAGTCTATACAATATGATAGTTTATAAGCTCCTGTAAGATACCAAGTCAACATTCACTTGTATTTGGAAGAACCTATCACTATCTGGAAGGTGAAAATTATTTCATTTATAGGAAGTCTCCATAAGCTTCAAGAACCAGTAAGGACGTACCACCCGCTACTCCAGATTGAGAGTATCTCTAACTAGCTCTTGGGTTTTTAATGGGGGATCAGAATAGACTCTATTTATTTTGCAAATACAATCTATTGAACATGCATGCATCTACCCATGTAGCTAACCACTAAATAAACAACCAGATAGTACCATAAAACAAGTATTCTCTTTCCTTGTCTCAAAGAGGTTTTAGCTCTTCTATCTGGATTTCTACTGTTTGATTTATACATATTTATTTTCATAACTCATACAACCATTCCCAAAGAAATATGCATATCCTACTTAAATTTTATTTAAGTTTTCAATAGGCAAAAGAAAATTGAAATTACCAAAGACCTAACACACCATTAAAGGAAGACATATTATCCTTTACATAAAGCTAAGTCTCACCTTAATATTGGACAAGTATAAATTTAACATCCCAACCCCATTTATTACTGGCCATAAATATTATTTCTCCTACCCAAGCAACCCAGTTCGAATATATTTATATTTAAATATATTAAGTTTTTGAATACAACAACAATCGCATTCAGGAAACACAACAATTCAGTTTTTAAGATAACAAATTTCTTCCACATAGAATAATAAATAGAAATAAGCCAACCTGGTAGCTTGTCTGTTGTCATCATTTGTAAGCGAGTCCACTATTATATTATTTTAGAGTTTTCATTCAATTTTCCTTTCTCCTAGAGCTCCTCTTCCCTGCGAATCATTTTTTTCTCCTCCTTATTTTCCCCAGACCATACCATAAAAATAAAATCTCGCATGAGGGGGTTACACCTAACTTCCACTAATTTTATTTTTTAGAATATGGTGAAGTTAATGCCATGATGGAAGTATAGTGGAGTTGATGCAAGCGTAACCTTATTCCAACATTATTCATGGATACCATCATCCATTACCTTCTTGCTATCATAATGAAACCAAAGTAAACTAATGAAAGGTTTCTTTTCCATACATATATATTCTGCTTATATTTTATCAATATGGCTTCTTATTTTCATTCATTTATTTCATATCTTTATTGTCAAAATATTCTATTTTATACTCAATCAATTAGACATCTATTTTAATAATTCTAAAACATTCATAAAGTAATTCTTAGCTCACAAATTTGGCTCCCATGCCTCCTTGGAATTTTCATTGCCAATCAAAACTGAATATTTAACTACTTACAAGCAGATAACAAAGCACATAATTCAAAACAATTATGCTAAACACACAATCTAATCTACATGATTTTATATGAATGCAACTCATGTGAGCTTCCATATACTCACAAGGTCTATCATTATTTCCCCCTCACTTACTTTTCTCCTATCAATTGAAGGCTATCCCTGGTCTTGTATACACAATGGACATCAGTAGTACCTTGCTCTATACAAAAATGGTAATTATAATCCATTAATTAATCTATAATCAATGGTCTTATGGAGAGGGTCATTACATTCTCCCCCTCTTGAAACAAACACAGTCCCTATGTTTTATAACATGGTCAAGCAGAACAATTACATTTTCATATAGCTTTTCACATTTGCATAAATATTCATGCTCATTCATAGAGTATATTTCATTGTTAGCATCACAATTCTCCATCATTTCATAAATCAATCAAGTTAAGTCCTTGTTATGATCATTTTACTTTTCACATTGATTTCAACCATAAAACAACCATGAATTCATATGCATTAACACTCATATATTTTTAAATTAGCCAAAATATGCATCAAGATACAAATAAGCTACATTACATAGTAATGCAAAACATATACTAGCTACTCTACCCAGTAACTCAAATAAATATAAACTACTCTACTCAGTATCCAACCTCATATCCATTTGCATATTTACATATATCTTCAAATCATATGAAAGTTTTTGAAAAATTCTATATCTACTCAAACAAATAAGGAAATTGTTGTTGCATATCTGCCACATCCTCCCACTTGGCATTTCTATATGAGTAGTAGTCCCATTGGACCCGACACTGCTCTATGCTTCTCTTCCTCAGAGTCTTGGTTCTAAAACCAAGTATGCAAACATGTCAAACTTCAATCCTTAGTGGATCAGTCTTCTACAATTTGGAGATATCCAAAACATGAGTAGGATCAAGAATATATTTTCTAAATAGGGATACATGGAAGACATTGTGAATTTTGGATAGGCTTAGCGGTAGAACAAGTATGTAAGCAATAGGGCTCATTTTAGCCACAATTTTGAATGGAACCACATATATGAAGTCTAATTTAGAATATTTTATCAAAATTTTAGTTAGTTTCACCCTTAAGAATACCCTATCTCCCACAGAATATTACTTCGATGTTCGTTTGAGGTTCGCATAGCTCTTATGGTGATCTACAACCTCTTTTAGCTTTTTCTGAATTCTTTTCAATTGATATTCCATTTCTTTTATCATTTTTGGTTCGATCACTACTTGATCCTCTAGATTATCCTAAGATAAGGGAGTTTTGCACCTTCTCCCATATAAGGCCTCAAAAGGTGCCATACCTAGTGATGCATGGTAACTATTATTGTATGTGAATTCTACTAGGTATAAATAGTCTTCCCACTTTGTATGTTGATCCATGTAGTACATTCTTAGCATATCCTCTAGTACCTGATTCACCCTCTCAGTTTGACCATCTATCTTAGGGTGATAAGTAGTTTTAATATTCAATTTAGTTCCCAATACTTGACGCAATGCTTGCCAAAATTTGAAGGTAAAGCAAGAATCTCTATCTAAGATTACAACTTCTAGAAATCCATGTGAAGTCTTACCACTTCCTTGGAAAACTTACTCGCTAGTATAGGTGCATCATATGGCATATTATTTGGTATAAATTGTGCAACCTTGGTTAACTTATCCACAACTACCAAGATTATGTCATGCTTGAATCTTGTTTTAGGTAGTCCCACTATAAAGTCCATTGATACCACTTGCCATTTTTGCATAGGTATCTCATGTGGGTACAACTTACCAGCTAGATGTAGATGTTTTGCTTTCACTCTTTGGCACTCTAAACATCTAGCCATATAATTGGTGATATCCTTTTTTTATTCTAGGCCAGTAGTAAGTTTTTTTCAAATTTTTATGTATTTTGTCCCTCTCAGGTGCATAGAATAAGGAGTATTGTGAGCTTACTTAAATATTTTTCTCTCAACCATCCTATGCTAGGAAATATAGACCTATTATTACAAAATAATAGATCATATCTAAATACATAGTCTATATACTTTCTAGATTATCATTCATCCTGATCATTACAAGACTAGTAAAATTCATCTTTTTCTTGCCACACTTTTATTTGATCCAACAGATCATAATGGTATTTTTTCATTGCCGTGATACACCCTCTCCTACCCAAAGCATCAGTGAATTTATTCTCCTTACCCTCAATATACTTAATGCCAAATTCATACTCAACTAGAAATTCCATCCAACATCTTTGCTTGGCATTCAATAGGGGTTGCGTAAATATGTATCTTAGAATTTGATGATTTATCTTTAATTCAAATGGTTTTCCCAACAAATAGTGCCTCCAAATATTTAGGGCATGTACAACCACTACCAACTCCAAATCATGAGTGGCATAATTAACCTCGTGCCTCTTAAGTTTCCTAGACTCATAGGCAATAACCACATCATCTTGGGTTAAAACCCCACCTAACCCTTCAATTGATGCATCAATACACACTATAAAAATCTCATTGGGATCAGGCAAATGCAGTATCGGTACGGTTGTCAACCTTTCTTTCAAAACATGAAAAACCTCATTATACTATTCTATCCATTTAAAGGCTTTTCCTTTCGTTTGAAGGTTGGTAATGGATTGGGCAATTCTTGGAAACCCTCTGACAAAATGTTTATAATATCTTGCAATCCCCATAAAACTTCACACCTCTGACACATTAGTAGGTGTTGGCTAGTCAATAATTTCTTATCTTAGGATCTACTACAATCCCTTATATAGAGATAATATATCCCATATGCTGTACATACAAAGTGTTTTCTATATAATCAATTCTTTCTAAGAATATCAAGCATAGTTCTCATATGCTGGTCATGTTCCTCCTTGTTCTTGGAATAGACTAGTATGTCATCCAAAAATATGAGTAAAAACCAGTCCAAATGCTCTCTAAAAATGTTATTCATGAGATTCATGAATGCGGTTTGGGCTTTAATTAGCCTAAATGGTAGGACAATAAATTCAAAATATCCATATATTGTTCTAAATGTTGTTTTAGAAGTATCTTCTTCTTGTATCCTTAATTGATGATAACCAAATCTTAAGTCAATCTTTGAGAAGATGGTTACTCCTTTTAATTGGTCAAACAGATCATCAATTCTAGGTAATTAATACCTATTTTTGATAGTAACCTTATTCAACATCCGATAATCTATGCACATCCTCAAGGTACCATATTTCTTCTTAAAAAACAAGATAGGAGCTCCCCAAGGTGATACACTTGGCTTGATTACCTTTTTTCTAGTAAATATTGAAGTTGTATTTTGAGCTCTTGTAGCTCTATGGGGGTATTCTATACGGTGTCCTTGTAATAGGCACAACTGTAGGAAATAACTCAATAGAAAAATAAAATTCCCTCTAAGGGGGTAATCCTAGAAGGTCCTTCGAAAATACATCTTTGAATTCTCCCAATACAGGATGATTTTGGAAGGGGTCGAATTCCATTTATGTTTCTTCTTTCTTGTTTATTTTAATTATGAATATCATGCTCCTCTTCCTAATAATTTTATTTATCTACATTGTAGACAATAAATGTGGTTTAACTTCACTTTGACCACAGTAAAGCCTAACCCTTTGATTAATATCATCCATAAATTCCACCCATGTCTCTTCAAAATTTAGAAGAGACTTATGCGCCTTTAACCAATCAACTCCGAGAATGATATCAAATGCATGTGAAGGTGCCATATATAGATATAAATTAGTTTTTCCATGTAACAAAGTGATGTGAGGGTCAAACAAGCATTGGTTAACTTGGTAAGTTTACCTTGAACCGTAATATACCTTCCAACCATTGCCCAAAAATCTAGATCTAACAGATAAGTCCCTCTCTAATCTAGTAGAAATGAAGCTATCAATTGATCCACTGTCTATCAAAATTTGCACATATTTATCAAAACAATTTCTATTTATTAAAAAATAAGTAATTTGACCATCAAGTTTAGAACTACCTGTGGCTGCAAAGATCCTATGGGTGGCCTCCACTTGGGGATTTTTGACGCTGATAAGCTCTTTAGAGGTATTTATTGACATAATGAGCTCCTTGATATATATATCATACATTTGGTGGAGCTCTATTTCCTCTATTACTATTCTCATTTCTGTCTAGAGGTGTAGTTTCCCTAGTCCTTTCCTGACCTACTGATTTCTGGTCCTATCTTCTGGAAAACTCTCTACCATCCCTCTTGAACTTACCACCTTGATAGTTAGGTTTATTTTTGCCACCTTGCCTATTTTTCTCTCCTCCTTTGGGTTTCTTGTTTTGATCTTTCTCCCATCTCATAAAGCCAACACTTTCTGCTTTCTAAGTTCATATTTTTCCTTCTTTGATAGCTTTTGATAGTTAAAATATGTCTTTCTAGTTTCTTGATTGGCTTCGTGTTTTCTTGCTAAATCAAATATAGTAGGTATATTATTAGGGTTATTCATATTTACCATTGTCATGATTCTAGGATGCGATCCCTGAATAAATTTTGTGTCTTCATTTCTTCATTGCTTTCATATTGAGATGCATATTTTAATAGTTGAATGAATTTTTGGTGGTAATATCATACTGGCATGCTTTCCTTATGCGAGTTGGAGAACTCCTCAAATTTCTCCATATATTATTGCTTAGTAAAAAATCTCTCTAAATTCTTTGGCAAACTCCTCCTATCTGAGGTCTTTAGCTTCTATCTTATGTCCTTTCTTATAAGATTTCCACCAATCTAAGGCTACTTCAATCATGTTCATAACTGCCAATGAAGTCTTAGATTCAGTGGATAAAACTACTAGAGAAAAGTATGACTCTAGCTAACTTAGCCAATTTTCCATTAAATCACCATCACCCTTTCCATTAAATTTGGATATTACGACCTTTTTCAGGTTTCTATCCAACTATTTACTCACCCTGGCCCTTCTAGTACTGTATCCATCAAGTTTCCTAGGTGCTTTCTCTACCCTGTCTAATCCAATTTCTCTTCCCCTAGCTAAGTCTTCTATGACACCCTATTGTTGGACAATAAATTTTTATTGCTAGGCCATGTGAGTTTTTTGTTTGGCCATCTCTTCCCTTTGTTGTTTCATGTGAGTTTGCAATAATTGCATAACTTTTGCAAGGTTTTCTTCCTCTCTAACAGATTCATTTGAGGGAGGTTCATTCAATATTTTCATCCTTTTTTCACATTGAGGACCTTATCATATTATCCCTGACCTTGGTCCCCTAGTAGGTCCTTCGGTGGTTTCTTCCTCCCTGCATCCCATAGGATTTCCTGAAGACCCACCATGCAACATTCATGCCATTTATCTGTAGGTGAAAGAGGTAAATTATTAGTTTTACATTACTTTAAACAAATTTCACAATCAAAATCTACAAATCAAAATCACTTCTACTTAGATACCATATGTAACAACCCAAGTCTACTCACTTGGTTGTACCACTAAAAATTGTCAAACGCTATCACAAGGTAAGTTTTTTTTTTGTTTTTAACTACACTAGTGTTCTTAAGAATGCTTTCAGGTTCATAGCAAATTTGTTTCACCCAATAAATTATTATAATAAACTTTAGTTAGTACAAGCATATTATACCAATTTTGGGTTCATGACTATTGCAGACAACCATCCAAGTAGACGAGATTGACCAAATCCTGTGATGGTGCCATTAGTGAAGTTGACTTGTCTCATTTATGTCCTCATGTTCCAACATGAGGGTCGATCCATAGTAGGGGTTATCCTCTAGGGCCCATAACACCTAGAGGGAGACACTTTCTTTCCCCATCCCCTTTGTATTTTGTGAATCCACGACCTACCTGGTCGACTTATTCAAATTCTAAAATGTGAGGGATCAACGTATATATGCTAGTATCTAGTTGATTATTCCCCTACCTAGAGTCAGTTAGAGCCATTGCAATACCTTGATCTTGGACTTGATCATGCATGGTCATTATGACTCTCAACCGTTTGTCCCATACCAAACATCGAGGCTAATCCAACTAAGTCAATGAACATGGGACTTATCAAAGTACTATCAAGAAACAATATGAATATGGCATCCCATATCACCTTCTTGTTACAAGTTATGACCGAGTCACATGTTCCGACCAATTTTGTCATACTACAATTGCTCTCAAAATAATTGTGTGCATACACACACCTCAACTAAATTGGGTGATCATAAACATCCTTTAATCTTGATGCTTAGTTTTTTGTGAATTGTTGATTGTTTTACCCCTATTTTTAGGTGTTTGGTTTTCATACCTTCATGGTTGATTTACCCTTAACTAAAATATTTTATAATAGTTTAAGAGTTTTTGTTAAGAAGATTACTTTTAAAAGAGATCCAATTAGAAACATGCAAGAAGCTACATCATAACATAAAGTAGACTTACTTTCCATAAACTAGTGATTTGTTCTCATAGTTTTGATAGACCAAGATTCTTTCTCTATTTCTACTAATAATAATTGTGGAGTAGTATAATATTATAAGCAACTTAAAATAGTTCATACATGCTATATCATATTTATTTTATTAGGGTTTAACCAACCCAAACCACAAGGTATTCTCTTCCCTAGAGTATATTAAAAGAATTAAAGGTAATTTATGCTTCAAAGGGATGCATCAAAAGTCTAACTCAAGAAGATCAGATAAGACAAAATTAATCGTAGATATTATTAGACTCCCAACGAACCCAAAAATCGAAGGATTAGAGCTTATATCAATCTATATCCTTCACTTGAAATAAAGAATTATAGAATTGGTTTCTAACATCATTAACGTTATATAGTTCACATGCTCCAAATGAATATATTTGATTTTTCATTAAATTACTCATTTCAACACTTCACACCTATGACAGTCATTGATTCAATAAGTAATTACTTATTTGGATATGATTCTAATAAATAGTTTTCTATATAAACATCCCTCTTATTTAGTTTATTTTTCAATATTAGGAAGCTTCATTTCAAGCAAACTCCCGAATCACTTCCTATAGTCGACATAAAACTTGTTACAGAATCAACAATATTATATTACCTTAATAATCATTCTTAAATAATTCACAGGATTGTTTAATTTTACAATTAAAACTCAATTCAATTCTTTTAATCTAATATAATCATTTCACATTAGGAGTTTATAAAACAAAGAGCATAGATATTTGGGTTTCCAATCCTGAGAATGGGTATAGCCAGTCTTCATTCTTTAGAAGCAATGTATATACATAAATAATCCCCATCTATTATCTCACCGAGACTTCTCTCCATTGTTGTTCATATTTAATGAACGTAACCACAAATCCAATACCACTATTTTTGTATTGATTAGCTACTATCAATATCAAATATACTTTGATTAATAATAAGCATAATATTCCAGAATATAGTACAAAAGACCATATACATGGTAGTCCATTTATTTCAATTATTTCCAAAGGTTTGTTTCCATTGTCTTAAAAGAAGCACTTGCACACCAATACCCATCTTTGCGTGTAGCGCTAGGTAACTAGATTTCAATTTCCAATCTCTTTTGAGCACAATACCACTACAACTATATCTTAAAATATGTTGTGTTACATAGTCTATAGAGTATGACAGTTTATAAGCTCCTGTAAGGTACCAAGTCAACCTTCGCTTGCAGTTGGAAGCACCTATCACTATATGGAAGGTGAAAAGTATTTCATTTCTAGCAAGTCTCCACAAGCTTCAAGAACCAGCAAGGACGTATTGCCTACTACTCTAGATTGAGAGTATCTTGAACTAGCTCTTGGGTTTTTAATGGGGGATCAGAATGGACCCTCTTTATTTTGCAAATATATTGAACATGCATGCATTTACCCATGTAGCTAACCACTAAACAAACAGCCAGATAGAACCATAAAACAAGTATTCTCTTTCCTTGTCTCATAGAGGTTTTAGCTCTTTTATCCGGGTTTCTACTGTTTAATTTATACATATTTCTTTTCATATCTCATACAACCATTCCCAAAGAAACATGCATATCCTACTTAACTTTTCTTTATGTTTTCAATAAGCAAAACAAAACTGGAATTACTAGAGACCTAATGCACCATTCAAGGAAGACACGTTCTCCTTCACATTCAGCTAAGTCTCACTAAGGCAAGCATAAATAAAACATCCCAACCCCATTTATTACTGGTCACAAAGCTTATTTCTCTTGCCCAAGCAATCCAGTTCCAATATATTTATATTTAAATATATTAAGTTTTCGAATACAGCAACAATCGCTTTTAGGAAAGTCAGCAATTCAATTTTTAAGATAACCAATTTCTTCCGCACAGAATAATAAATAGAAATAAGCCAACCTGGTAGCTTGTCTGCTTCGTCGTTTTGTAAGCGAGTTCACTGTCTCAGTTCGTTATATAAATAAAATATGCTGCAGGTCTACTACTGAGCAACCCTCAACAAACAACCAGCTCATTTTCATGTTCGATGGAATTCCTAAATAAATTAGAAATATTAAGAGATACGTCTAAGTCGACTATCCAAATACCGCCTTTAGAATAAGGCATATGTTCGCGTATAAAAGTAGCAAATTAGGTCTTTATGTATGTTGTCTAAATCCTTGGTTACAGGAAAATCTCAAAATACGTGAGATGAGGGTCAAAGGGTGGATTTAGTCAGATACAAAGTGCTCAAAGTGAACGAGAATAAATGCCGCGATCTTCTTAATTGTGGCTTCAGGTTCGGAAGCTTCGTCATCGTTGAAACAGAAAGAGGCTTCCTCTCGTTATGCATCTGAGATGACCAATATGACAAGGCAGCGAATCTTCTGAAGAAATAGAGACAGAGTCACCTCACCGAATGTGGTAGAAAAATTCAAACACAAACTAATGTGCAGGAAGAATTGATCGGAATTTTTTCTGTCAGTATGTGTAGAGGGTAAAAGTATTCATCTAATCGTGTATAACTTGAAAGTATCGGGTCCAGTAACGTTCACCAAATTATATTATAAGTTGTAACTAAACCTTCTTTAAAGTTTCAAAACTTTACAGTCCTTTAAATATTTTAAGTAATTGTAGCTTCAGAGAATAGCACCAAATCTTGGTGGGACAATGACTATTGACATAATACTAATTTATACACTGAGGATATATATATGCATTGAAGGGTTTACACACATCACTCTATCCATTCGGATAATTTTTTAAACAGTAAAACACCAAGCATTAGATTTATACAACCCATTTACAATCGCCATGGATGCTGCCTAAGATTTTATAATGTCAAACTTATAAAATTAAATAATGTATAGCCTACAAACCCGGGCGACTAAACGCCATTGGTTTGTAGGTAGAATAGTCCTTTCCTCTATACCGCATGATTGCACCAAAAAAGTGATAATTTTTACAGTAGAGAATTCCATTAGAACGCAACGTCAGCTTATGGTATGGTATTGTTTTTAATTTATTTTGTCAATGTGGGCTGCCATGGAAACTTCAAAGAATCCAATCGGGAGCTTCAATGGTAATTAAAAAACCATGGAGTGTGAAGGAATAGAACCAGCAATTTCATGACGAGGATGACGAGGATGACGAGGATTATTAGGTGTTGGAGGACCCATCAATCACACGTTTACGTAGAACGCACGGATCCCTAACTCAATACAGTGGACTTTTTTCTGGAATTGGACGCCGACATTACGTAATGCTACTCTAGCAAGGGCTACGAAATTACAATCACACAAAAACGTTGCATTGACTTCAGCGTGAGATAGAGATATATATATACACAAGAACGTAACATGGATACATCTTGTGCCGTCAATTCTTTGGACTCTGGAAAAGCCCAAAATCTTGGCTGGTAGGGGAGCAACAATTTTATCAAAGAGGAAGCCACGTTCTTTTACGCCAATCTAGTTTCTGGGTGTCCGTGAAGCTGTTAAAATTATTAAACCCGACTCCATCTCGTTATAGCTCAAAACAAGCACCAAAGACGGGAAAAAGTCATTTGCGATGGCGATTCCGGGAATCGCTCAGCTAAACCGACTTAGGGTGATTTGACGTCTGATAGATCGAATCGCCGCAAATCTAATCTGATCGCCGCATTTTGTCAAGCGTGCTAATTAATTCCGGTAGCTGCAGTTCGACGATTGGTCAGAAACCCTACTTTGGCTGTTAGAAACCCTAGTTTAGAGGATGTCAGAGGGCAAGCCTTATCCTCCCTTCCATAGGCTATAAAAGGTAGTTTGAGCTTTTAGAAAATAGATCGGGAAGTAGATCGTAGTAGTGCAAGTTTTGGCAAAGCCAGAGAAGCGAGAGTTGTAGAGGAGCAGAAATTTGACAAAGTTGAACAACAACTTTGGGCTCTTCCATGTCTTTTTTTTATCATGCATCTATTTGCGGAAGCTTTTAAACCTTCAATGGAGGAAGTTCTGTAAAATCTTTACTTGCATAAATAAAACTTTGTTTTATTTCTCTCTGTCGCTCGTCGGAGTGTTAATTTCTCACTTTCTCCTTTTACCGCGAGTGATTCGGAGCATAACTCAATTTTTTATTCTCCTTGTATGAGGTTCTCAGAATCGCCGTAGTTGACGAGTGACTTGCGAACTTATATGATAAGTGAGCGATTGTCAAAACATTTAATTTTTCCCTCTATCGCTCTTTTTAGCTCGTGAATCCCTTTGTCGCTCATAAATTGATCGATTCTCATCAACTTAGTCCTTTTTCATCATTTAATTTAAGGGATCCGAAAGTGTCTTTATTTTGTCCTATTCACATCCCTTTATCGCTCGTTGGCCAAAGTGTATCTCATCCTTGCTTAAGTGAGCATGCGACTTCAAGCGTCACTCAAGGATTTAGCGACCTTCAGCAACCCTATTTCCTTTGCTGGTGATCGCTGTTCACAAGCAATATTAGCCTCCATCGCTCCATTCTATTTGTGATTTCTGTCATTGCCCTATAGCTGGTGATCGCTTTCCAAAGTAAAATGAACCTCAATCACTGTTTCTTAATTGCAATTCTCAACAACTGGACTATCACGAGCGATCGTTGTCTGCTAGTTGGGAATTTTTAATTCCTCAAACTCACTTGTGATTCTAGCTAGCGATTCACGGTAGGGCTTATTTTCTTTCTAGCCACCTCCCTCACCAACCATCACAAGTTTTTTTGAATATTACCGTTGTCGCTCATGAGCGACAACGATTTGCGGCTCGACAAATTTTTAAACTCTTAAAACTAGTATTAGAGCAAACTTGTCATCCCGTGGAGTTTTGAAGCATGGCTTTCAATAGCAACAACTTGTAGTTGTAGATCTCGTGATTCAACGACAAGAATTATGATTACTAGAGTATCCAGATGAAGATCCTGTTTGGATCTCATGAGCTATGAGATTTGGTCGAGAATGGTTACCTAGAACCGAAAGATGCAACAACACTGACTGCCCTCTCCCAAGAAGAGAAGGACCTATTGAAGGAGAACATGAAGAAGGACTAGAAGACCATGTTCTACATCATGCAAGAGATTTAGGAGACCATCTTCCCGTGGATCGCATCAGCCACCAAGGAAAAGCAAGCCTGCAAGATTTTGGCCAGCTCATATCAGGGCACCAACAAAGTGAATCTCGTGAAACTACAGATGCTAAGGAGGGAGTTCGAGAACTTGTAGATGAATGAAATGGAGTCCATGGGTGACTTATTCACCTAGATGACAGACATAATCAACCAGATGTAGTTGAATGGAGAAATCGTGCAGAGCTAGAGAATCATGGAGAAGATTCTCAGAAGCCTGCCTACTAAGTTTGACTCGATTGTGATAGCAATTGAGGAGTTGAGGGATCTGACAACCCTCTCGGTGGACGAGCTCATGGGTTCCTTGCAGACACATGAGCAAAGGTTGAGCCACTCATCTCAGTCCTCTCTAGAGCAAGCATTCAAGGTGCAAGTCTCATTTCGAGACAGTGGCAAGCAAGATTCCCACCATGGTGCCTCTAGTTCTCAAGGAGGAAGAGGTAGAGGCAAGCGTGGGAAAGGAAACAAGCAAGGAGGATGGTCAAACCCTAATGAGGGAGAGACTAACTACAACTTCCATCAGTAAGGAGGAAAAGGCGGTGCAAAAAACCAACAAAGTGGATCCGATCAGAAAAAGAACAAATCCAAGGTCCAATGTTATTATTGCAAGAAATTCGGCCATTACATCTTTGAGTGCAAAAAAAGGATGGCCCAGGAGAACCAACAATAGGACCACTACACTGATGAAGCCAAACATATGGTAGGTGGAAAAATGTTGCTGACTTGCAATATTGAAGAGGAGAGCCAGAAGAACATATGGTATCTCGATAGTGGGTGCAACAACCATATGATGGGGAACAAGGAGATATTCTCCAAAATGGATGAAACAGTACAGTCCGAGGTGAATATGGGGAACAACAAGGTTCCTATGATGTAGAAAGGCAAAATCCTCATCCAAACCAAGCACGACGAGAGGAAGCAGATTTGTGATGTCTACTATGTGCCTGGTCTGAAGCACAACCTATTAAGTGTGGGACAACTCGTGCAGAAGGGACACACTGCCCAACTCAAAGATGAAACCTACACCATCAAAGATAAAGTGCATGGGCAGATTGCAATTGTGTCCATGAAAAATAATAAGATTTTTTCACTGTAAATTCAGAATGAGTCTTTGATATCTCTGAGTGCAGTCGTGAAGGATGCTACCTTGCTGTGGCATCTAAGGTTTGGTCACTTGAGTTTCTATGGCCTAAATTTGTTGCACAAAAAATAGATGGTGAAGGGTTTACCCCTTATTGAGAAGTAAACTCAAGTTTGTGAAGGTTTCTTAGTTGGCAAACACCACAGGGATTCGTTCCCTTCTAGAAAGTCTTGGAGAGCATCACAGCTTTTGCAACTGGTGCACTCAGACATCTACAGTTTGATGCAGACCAACACATTTATCAACAAAAAGTACTTCCTAACATTCATCGATGAATTCAGCCAGAAGACATGGGCATATCCCATCAAGAAAAATTCAGAGGATTTTAGAAAGTTTAGGAAGTTTAAGGATCTTGTGGAGAAACATAGAGACTATCAAGTGAAAACCTTTAGGACAGATGGTGGAGGTGAATACATCTCCAATGAATTCCATAACTTCTATAAGGTAAATAGAATTTGGAGGTAGCTCAATGCCAGATACACATCATAGCAGAATGATGTAGCTGAGAGGAAGAACAGAACCATCATGGAGATGACACATAGCATGATGAAGGCAAAGGGATTGTCGCACGAGTTCTGGGTAGAGGCTATAACCTATATAGTCTATCTGCTGAACAGATGTCCCACCAAAAGCATGAAGGACAAAATACCTCAGGAGGCCTGGAGCGGTCAAAAGCCATGTGTGGCTCATTTGCGTGTATTCGGGTGCATTGCATATGCACATGTTCTAGAAGAGAAGAGGTAAAAGTTGGATGATAGAGTAGAGAAATGCATCTTCACAATGTATAGTGAGGAGACGAAGGTGTATCGCTTGTATAATCCTACGACGAAGAAGCTCATCATCAGTCGTGATATGAAGTTATTGCAGGATGAAGTATGGAACTGGAAGTCCAAGACTAGCCAGCTTGAGCCAATAGTTGTCAAGTCTATTGAATTAGAGGAGAACAATGTGCAGTCACCTATAGCCTCAAGTAGCAACAACGGTGCCAACAACAACACAACCTCACCATCCCAATCACCTCCAATTTCAAGTAGGATTCAAAATATGAGGACACCCATGAAGACGAGGAGCTTGCAAGACATCTACAAGGTAACCCACAATCATGAATATGAGGAATATTCTGACTTTGCCTTCTTTATTGAGTGTGATCCAGTTGAGTTTGAAGAGGCAAGTCAGAATCAAAAGTGGGTGAAGGTGATGGATGAGGAGATAGAAGCCATTGAGAAGAACGATACATGGCAATTGGTAGATCTTCCAATAGGGAATAAGACCATTGGGGTCAAGTGGGTGTATACGACGAAGTTCAACATCCAAGGTGAAGTAGATCGACATAAGGCCATATTGGTGGCAAAGGCTACAAGTAAAAGTTAGGCATCAACTATCATGAGGTATATGCGCCTATAGCCCGACTTGACACAATCAGGATGATCCTAGCATTGGTAGCCCAACAGGGTTGGAAGGTGTACTAGATGGATGTCAAGTCATCCTTCTTCAACGGTGTGTTGGTAACGCCCCCGGTTTGAGGCGCAAAAAAGTCTTGAAGCTGAAGAAGACCCTATATGGGTTGAAGCAACCACCCAAGGCCTGGTACAACCATATTGATGGCTATTTTCAAGAGAATGGGTTCATAAAATGCCCATATGAGCACACCTTGTACCTAAAGATAAATGAAGCATGGGAGCTGATAATAGTTTACCTCTATGTGGACTATCTAATTTACACTAGCAACAATGTTGCACCATTTGACCAGTTTAGAACCGCCATGAAGAAGGAGTTTGAAATGACGGATTTGAGGCTGATGAAGTATTTTCTTGATGTTGAGGTTGACAAATCAGCAGATGGCATCTTCATTTCTCAGGGGAAGTATGTGAAGGATGTCCTGAAACGATTCAATATGGAGGACAATAAATCTACCATCACACTTGTTGCTACAGGCTTGAAGTTGAGCAAATTGGACTATGGGAGAAATATCGATCCAACTCTGTTCAAGTGGCTAGTTGGTAGTCTGATGTATCTGACTGCAACTCGACCAGATATGATGTTTGGAGTCAGTATAATCAATCAGTTTATGGAGACTCCAAAGAACACGCACTAGAAAGCAGACAAGCGGATCTTGTGCTATGTCAATGGGATGCAAAACCATGGCATTTTCTATGCCAGGCAAGACTAGTTAGAATTGGTGGATTATACAGATAGCGACTAGATTGGAAGCACTGATGATCAGAAGAGCACTTTCGGTTACACATTCCATCTCAATTCAGAGTAGTGTCATGGGCATCCAAGAAGCAACCGATCGTTGCGTTATCCACTGCTGAAGCAGAGTATGTCACTGCCATGTCAGTCGTATTCTAGGCAATATGGTTGCAAAGGGTTTTGGGTGAACTGAACCATCCTTCGAAAGGCACAACAACAATGTTTTGTGACAAAAATTTCGACATTGCACTATCAAAATATCCAATGTTCCATTGGTGAACGAAGCATATCGACATCCTGTATCACTTCATCAGAGAGTTGGTGAAGTCGACCGAGGTTTAGTTATAGTTTTGCAGATCCAAGGAGCAGGTAGCTGACTTTTTTACCAAGCCTTTGAAGGAGGAGGACTTCAGCAGATTGCGACTGTAGTTGGGGGTCAAAGGGCTTGTGAGATCAGGTTTAAAGGAGGGTGTTAAAATTATTAAACCTGACCCCCATCTCGCTATCGCTCAAAACAAGCACCAAAGATGGGAAAAAGTCATTTACGATGACGATTCCGAGAATTTCTCAACTAATATGACTTAGGGTGATTTGATGTCTAAAAAATTGGATAGTTGCAAATATGATCACCATATTTTGTCAAGCGTGCTAATTAATTATGGTAGCTACAGTTCGATGATTGGTTAAAAACCTTATTTCGGCTGTTAGAAAACCCTAGTTCAGAGGATGTCAGAGGGCAAGCCTTATTCTCCCTTCTATAGGCTATGAAAGGTAGTTCGGGCTTTCAAAAAATACATCGAGGAGTAGATCATAGTAGTGCACAGTAGTGCAAGTTTTGGCAAAGCTAGTAGTGTAAGCAAAGCTAGTGCTCTTGTAGCTCTATGGGGTAAACAATTATCAACTCCAATGCTTCATTTGTCTTCAGGTAAAAGGTGTGCTCATATGGGCATTTGATGAACACATTCTCTTGAAAATAGATATCAATATGGTTGTACCAGGCCCTGGGTGGCTACTTCATCTAACCCAGAGGACTCACTAAAGGATTCTTAAGTCATTAGCAGAGGCTCAAGGGTTGGGGGAATTTTTTAGAATACGATTTTTCCTAACACCTCTTACACTACAATTCCTTTAGATTTCACAACATGCTCAAATGTTAACAAAATCAACCCTTGATGAATTGGATAAATATCTTTTCAACCTCTAACGTCTCATAGTAATTTTACTAGAGAGTGGTAGAGAAAATATGACACGATCATTAGATGCTTCCTCTTGATTTGGTTTAGGAACACCATATGGTAGCTTTGAATGGCCTCCCTATTCGAGTCTAAGATGAAGTAGTCTATTATTATCATAAGGAATTTATTCCAAAGATACTAAAGAGCCTTAGTATCATAGCCATTATAGAGCTTCGATAAATATTTCTCCATGTCAACAAAAACGTTGTACTCCCACTTAAGAGAATGCTTTGGGTGCTTATGACAACCACCATCGACTGGTAATATCATCACCTCGTCTATGAGGGCTATCAAGAAGAGGAAATAAATCCCTTTGTCTTGGACTCGTCCCTTCCTCCAAGAGTGAGCTAAATTTTTTAAAAGAGCCCTATGATGCCCATGGAAGGCTTGGAGGAAATCCATGAGACCATATTTACATAGGATTTATTTCACTTCATCATTGACCTCCAAGACTCTTGAATCAATGGGGATCCTCATTTCATTATGAGAAGACCTATGGGCCATTAGAAACCATAATATAATCATATAAGAGAACAAGGTCACACTCTTATCACCTTGTGAACTAGAAAATGTCTTCTTTAAATGAAAGGAGCTCCTTAGGTGGACTGTGGAATCCCAGGCCTTGAATTTCAACAAGATGTTGAAGAATTACTGAGCAATGTTGTACCATAGATAAGGAGACTAAATTTTTGGGTAAAAATACTGATAAAACTCAAGATAAATTTTCTAAAAAACTAATAAAACCTTGAGTTTAACAACAAAGCCCACTATCCAAGTAGGAATATAAAAACATTTTCCCTACAGATGCCATGAGTGGAAGTGAGAGTTTCCAAACATGGCACAGACTAGATAATTGTCACAAGATACATCAAAAGTGGAAATCCTTGGAACACAATTTACAACAAGGCACCTCCAAGATTGAAAGAAGTGGTAAAAAATAAGCTCTTAGGGGAAGCAGAGAGGCTCAAAACCTTCCAAGAGATAACTATCCCATTTAGCCATAAAAAATAATCCATGTCAACCGATTGTTCCCAACTGCTAGCTCAACAAGAGAAGGTGACTAATCTCAAACACAAACAAATTAGTACATGCTCAATATGCCACCCTGACCAATCCAACATGATAGACCAAAAACCACACCAAAGGATAAGAAAAAAAGGCTCCAAAATGCCACCCAAGAAATTCAAAATTAAAAGCAACTTTGGTCTAAAAAATCAACTAAGCTCAAATGGGGAAGGACCTCGCCATATTATAGGTCATTCTATGGGGAGGGGGATTAAATCCAAATACATTGAAATACTCCATCCTCCTGTCCCTCAACACCTCAAAATCCACTTATCCATTATCATCCACAATCATATTTTGAATATTCTGAGGAAAATTGGAGGTCTAAACTAAAAGACCTTGTAGAGAAAGGTCGATATTCACCATCAAATCCATCACTTTATTTCCTTCATAAAAATCTATTAATAGTAAGTCAATGAACATTGGACTTATCACAGTACTATCGAGCAACAATCTGGAGATGGCATCCCATACCACCTTCTTGTTACAAGTTCTAACTAAGTCACATGTTCTAAATAATTCTATCAAACTACAATTTCTCTCAAAATAGTTGTGTGCATACCCACACCTCAACTAAATTGGGTGATTATAAGCATCCTTTAATCCTGATGCTTAGTTTTTTTGTGAATTATTGATTGTTTTACCCCTACTTTTAGGTGTTTAGTTTTCATACCTTCATGGTTGCCTTACACTTATCTAAAATATTTTAAAATAGCTTAAGATATTTTCATTAAGAAGATTACTTTTAAAATATATTTAATTAGAAACATGCGAGAAGCTGGATCATAACATAAAGTAGACTTACTTTCCACAAACTAGTGATTTGAACTCATAGTTTTCATATTTCTCTATTTCTACTAATAATAATTGTGGAGTAGTATAATCTTATAAGAAACTTAAAATAGTTCATACATGCTATATCATCTTTCTTTTATTAGGGCTTAAGCAACCCAAACCACAAAGTATTCTCTTCTCTAGAGTATATTAAAATAATTCAAGGCAATTTATGCTTCAAAGGGATGCATCAAAAGTCTAACTCAAGAATATTAGATAAGATAAAATTGATCACAATCATTATTAGACTGCTAGTGAACCCAAAACTCAAAGTATTAGAGCTTGTCTCAATATAAATCCTTCACTTGAAATAAAGGATTACAAAATGGGTTTCTGACATCATTAACTTTATATAGTTCACATGCTCCAAATGAATATATTTGATTTTTTATTAAATTACTCATTTCAAAACTTCACACCTATGACAATCGTTAATTCAACAAGTAATTACTTCTTTGGATAGGATTCTAATAAATAGTTTTCTATATAAGAATCCTTCTTATTTAGTCTATTTTTCAATATTAGGAAGCTTCATTTCAGGTAAACTCCCAAATCACTTCCTATAGTCGACATAAAACCTGTGACAGAATCAACAATATTATATTATGTTAATAATCATTCCCAAATAATTCACAGGAGTGTTTGATTTTACAATTAAAACTCAATTCAATTCTTTTAATCTAATATAATTGTTTTACATAAGGAGTTTATAAAACAAGGAGCATATATATTTGGTTTTACAATCCTAAGAATGGGTATACCGGTCTTCATTCTTCAAAATCAAGGTATATACATAAATAATCCCCATCTATTATATTACAAAGACTTCTCTCCATTGTTTTTCATATTTAATGAACGTAACCATAAATCCAATACCACTATTTTTGTATTGATTAGCTACTGTCAATATCATATATACTTTGATTAATAATAAGCAGAATCTTCCAGAACATAGTATAAAAGACATCCACGTGAGTGTGGTCTACAGGCAAGGACGCCACTTGCATTATCGGTGATGTGACCCGGGTTCAATCCCCACGGCGGATGTTTATAAGAAGTATTTATTAAAAAAAAAACATAGTACAAAAGACCATATACATGGTAATCCATCTATTTCAATTATTTTTTAGAAGTTTGTTTCCATTTTCTTAAAAGAAACACTTGCACAAAAATACCTATCTTTGCCTGTAGTGTTGGGTAACTAGATTTCGGTTTCCAATATCTTCTCAACACAATACCACTACAAATATATCTTAAAATATGTTGTGTTACACAATCTATACAATATGATAGTTTATAAGCTCCTGTAAGGTACCAAGTCAACCTTCACTTGTAGTTGGAAGCACCTATCACTATCTAGAAGGTGAAAATTATTTTATTTATAGGAAGTCTCCATAAGCTTCAAGAACCAGTAAGGATGTATCACCTGCTACTCTAGATTGAGAGTATCTCAAACTAGATCTTGGGTTTTTAATGGGGGATCAGAATAGACTCTCTTTATTTTGCAAATACAATCTATTGAACATGCATGCATCTACCCATGCAACTAACCACTAAATAAACAACCAGATAGTACCATAAAACAAGTATTATTTTTCCTTGTCTCAAAGAGGTTTTAGCTCTTCTATCTGGATTTATACTGTTTGATTTATACATATTTCTTTTCATAACTCATACAACCATTCCCAAAGAAATATGCATATCCTACTTAAATTTTCTTTAAGTTTTCAATAGGCAAAAGAAAAATGGAATTACCAAAGACCTAATGCACCATTCAAGGAAGACATATTCTCCTTTACATAAAGCTAAGTCTCACCTTAATATTGGATAAGTATAAATTTAACATCCCAACCCCATTTATTATTGGACACATAGATTAGTTCTCTTACCCAAGCAATCCAGTTCCAATATATTATATTTAAATATATTAAGTTTTCGAATACAACAACAATCGCATTCAGGAAACACAACAATTCAGTTTTTAAGATAACATATTTCTTCCACATAGAATAATAAATAGAAATAAGCCAACCTGGTAGCTTGTCTGTTGTCATCGTTTGTAAGCCAGTCCACTATTATAATATTTTAGAGTTTTCATTCAATTTTCCTTTCTCCTAGAGCTCCTCTTCCCTACGAATAATTTTTTCCTCCTCCTTCTTTTCCCCAGACCATACCATAAAAACAAAAACTCGCATAAGGGGGTTACACCTAACTTCCACTAATTTTGTTTTTAGAATATGGTGAAGTTAATGCCATGATGGAAGTATAGTGGAGTTGATGCAAGCGTAACATTATTTCCATATTATTCATGGATACCATCATCCATTACCTTCTTGCTATCATAATGAAACCAAAGTAAACTAATGAAAGACTTATTTTCCATACATATATATTCTAGTTATATTTTATCAATATGACTTCTTATTTTCATTCATTTGTTTCATATCTTTACTATTAAAATATTATATTTTATACTCAATCAATTAGAAATCTATTTTAACAGTTCTAAAACATTTATAAAGTAATTCTTATCTCATAAATTTGGCTCCCATGCCTCCTTGGAATTTTCATTGCTAATCAAAACTGAATATTTAACTACTTACAAGTAGATAACAAAGCACGCAATTCAAAACAATTATGCTAAACACACAATGTATTCTACATGATTTTATATGAATGCAACTCATGTGAGCTTCCATATACTCACAAGGTTGATCATCATTTCCCTCTCACTTACTTTTCTCCTATCAATCGAAGGCTATCCCTGGTCTTGTATACACAATGGACATTAGTAGTACCTTGCTCTATAGAAAAATGGTAAGTTTAATATATTAATTAATCTATAATCAATGGTCTTATGGAGAGGGTCATTACATTATCAACCTCTTGAAACAAACACAATCCCTGTGTTTTATAACATGGTCAAGCATAACAATTACAATTTTATATAGCTTTTCACATTTGCATAAATATTCATGCTCATTTATAGAGTATATTTCATTGTTAGCATCATAATTCTCCATCGTTTCATAAATCAATAAATTTAAGTCCTTATTATGATCATTTCACTTTTCATGTGTCATATGCATTAACACTCAAATATTTTTAAATTAGCCAAAATATGCATCAAGATACAAATAAGCTACTTTACATAGTAATGCAAAACATATACTAGCTACTCTACCCAATAACTCAAATAAACATAAACTACTCTACTCAATATCCAACCTCATATCCACTTGAATATTTACATATATCTTTAAATCATATGAAATTTTTTGAAAAATTCTATATCTACTCAAACAAATAAGCAAATTGTTGTTGCATATCTGCCACGTCCTCCCACTTGGCATTTCTATATGAGTAGTAGTCCCATTGGACCCGACACTGCTCTTTGTTTCTCTTCCTCAAAGTCTTGGTTCTAAAACCAAGTATGCGAGCATATCAAACTTCAATCCTTAGTGGACCAGTCTTCTACAATTTGGAGATATCCAAAACATGAGTAGGATCAAGAATATATTTTCTAAAGAGGGATACATGGAAGACAATATGAATTTTGGATAGGCTTGGCGGTAGAACAAGTTTGTAAGCAATAGGGATCATTTTAGCCATAATTTCGAATGGAACCACATATTTGAAGTCTAATTTAGAATATTTTATCAAACTTTTAGTTAGTTTCACCCTTAATAATATCCTCTATCCCATAGAATATTCCCTCAATATTCGTTTGAGGTCGGCATAACTCTTATGGCGATCTACAACCTCTTTCAGCTTTTTCTAAATTCTTTTCAATTGATATTCTATTTCTTTTATTATTTATGGTTCTATCACTACTCGATCCTCTAGATTATCCTAATATAAGGGAGTTCTGCACCTTCTCACATATAAGGCCTCAAAATGTGCCATACATAGTGATGCATGGTAGCTGTTATTGTATGTGAATTCTACTGAGTATAAATAGTCTTCCCACTTTGTATGTTGATCCATGTAGTACATTATTAGCATATCCTTTAGTACCTGATTCACCCTCTCAGTTTGACCATATGTCTTAGGGTGATAAGTAGTTTTAATATTCAATTTAGTTCCCAATACCTGATGCAATGCTTGCCAAAATTTGAAGGTAAAGCAAGAATCTCTATATGAGATTACAACTTCTAGAAATCCATGCAGTCTTATCACTTCCTTGGAAAACTTACTCGCTAGTATAGGTGCATCATCTGACATATTGTTTGGTATAAATTGTGCAACCTTGGTTAACTTATCCACAACTACCAAGATTATGTCATGCCTGAATCTTGTTTAAGGTAGTCCCACTATAAATTCCATTGATACCACTTGCTATTTTTGAATAGGTATCTCATGTGGGTACAACTTACCAGCTAGATGTATATGTTTTGCTTTCACTCTTTGGAACTCTAAACATCTAGCCATATAATTGGTGATATCCTTTTTTTATTCTAGGCCAGTAGTAAGTTTTTTTCAAAATTTTATGTATTTTGTCCCTCCCGGGTGCACATAATAAGGAGTATTGTGAGCTTCCTTAAGGATTTTTCTCTCAACCCTCCTATGCTAGGAACTACAGACATGTTCTTACAAAATAACAAATCATCTCTAAATACATAGTCTATATCCTTTCTAGATTATCGTTCAACCTGATCATTACAAGACTAGTAAAATTCATCTTTTTATTGCCACACTTTTATTTGATCCAACATATCATAATGGTATTTTTTCATTGCCGTGATACACCCTCTCCTACCCAAAGCATAAGTGAATTTATTCTTCTTACCCTTAATATACTTAATGCCAAATTCATACCCAACTAGAAATTCCATCCAACATCTTTGCTTGGCATTTAATAGGGGTTGTGTAAATATGTATCTTAAAATTTGATGATTTATCTTTAATTCAAATGGTTTTCCAAGAAAATAGTGCGTCCAAATCTTTAGGGCATGTACAACCACTACCAAATCCAAATCATGAGTTGCATAATTAACCTCGTGCCTCTTAAGTTTACTAGACTCATAGACAATAACCGCATCATCTTGGATTAAAACCCCACCTAACCCTTCAATTGATGCATCAATACACACTATAAAAAGCTCATTGGGATCAGGCAATTGTAGTATTGGTATGGTTGTCAACCTTTGTTTCAAAACATGAAAAACCTCATTACACTATTCTATCCATTTAAAGGCTTTTCCTTTCATTTGAAGTTTGGTAATGGATTGGGAAATTCTTGAAAACCCTCTGACAAAATGTCTATAGTATCTTGCAATCCCCATAAAACTTCACACCTATGACACATTAGTAGGTGTTGGCTAGTAAATAATTGCTTATATTTTCTTAGCATCTACTACAATTCCTTATACAGAGATAATATGTCCCAGATGTTGTACACACAAAATGTTTTCTATATAATCAATTATTTCTAAGAATATCAAGCATAGTTCTCATATGCTGGTCATGTTACTCCTTGTTCTTGGAATAGAACAATATGTCATCCAAAAATATGAGCAAAAACCAGTCCAAATGCTCTCTAAAAATGTTATTCATGAGATTCATGAATGCGGTTGGGGCATTAATTAGCCTAAATGGTGGGACAATAAATTCAAAATATTCATATCTTGTTCTAAATGTTTTTTTAGAAGTGTCTTCTTCTTGTATCCTTAATTGATGATAACCAAATCTTAAGTCAATTTTTGAGAAGATGGTTGCTCCTTTTAATTGGTCAAACATATAATCAATTCTAGGTAATGAATACCTATTTTTGATAGTAACCTTATTCAACATCCGATAATCTATGCACATCCTCAAGGTACCATATTTCTTCTTAAAAAATAAGATAGGAGCTTCCCAAGGTGATACATTTGTCTTGATTAGCTTTTTTTCTAATAAATCTTGAAGTTGCATTTTGAGCTCTTGTAGCTCTTGTAGTCAAACCTGCTATTTGCCCCACCCTGGAGTGAATACTGCTAATCATCCCTAGGTGGAATGAGTACCAGTTTGTAATCGTCCCTAGGTGGAACGAGTATGGAGCAGAGTGCTTGAAAGGTGCCAAATTGACCTATGACCTTCCAAAACTACTGTGAGAGTGGTTAGGACCACTGTTTAACCTCTAGGGGCTACCCTGGGGGTTGTGTGTGTCAACTCGATCAGTGTTTGTAGTCACATAATCGGATTGGTGCTATTTTGGTGTCTACAGATGCCCCTTTTTGGGAAGCTTTGTGCGTGGCGCAGTGCTAAGCAAAAATAGATAACAAAAGCACTAATGATTAGGTTTTCTTAGTAACCTAACCAACATTTGATGTCCCAAGTATGGAAAGGGCATGCATTCTTGAATCTTTGCTTCTGATGAGCTAAGGAACTTAATTCAAGTGTTAACCTTTTTTCGATGAGGTGTTACTTGATCTTGGACATTGATCAGTCATGAATAGGCAAAGGGCGCAACCTTTTTTCTGTGGGAACCTTGAGTTCATGATTTATGAATGCCAAGTTGTTTGATCAGCTTGTGATTATTGCTTGTTTGTTGCCCCAAGCAGGGGCATGATTATCTTTGTCAATGATTCTTTGAATGCGTGCCAATTCCTTGATTGGGTGTGTATTTGTTGATTGGTGACTAAGTGTGACTACCCCCTCCAGCGAAGAATCGATGAGGGAATGACCAACATGAGAAAAGCAATGAGTCAATTGACCCAAGATGACTGTTGTAAGGGTGCCTTCAGTTGTTTTTCGTTGAACGCTTGAGCAGTTTCCCAACATTTTGACCTATTTTGGGGTGGGTGTTAACCCTTTTTGGGATGCCGATTGGGGATGAAATTCTCGACAATATATCCTCCCGTGGAGCGGTCCAGCTATGGTAGCCTTCTTAGGGAGTAGGATAGTGAGGATTTGTGACCCCGATGTCTGTTTTGCATGCCAAGAAGTAGAGGTGCAAAGGCACCTTGTTTGGCAATGTTATTGCTATTTTTGGGTGGGTTTGGACCCTTTTTGGGATGTTGTTTGGGGATGAAATTCTCGACAATCCGTCCTCCCATGGAGCGGTCCGACTATGGTAGCCTTCTTAGGGAATAATATAGTGAGGATTTGTGACCCCGACGTCTGTTTGGCATGCCCGGAATGTCAAGTGCAAAAGCACTCGTATTGGACAATTTTATTGCTTGTTTTTGTGCATTTTGGTGCAGTTTTTGTTGTTTTTACAATTTTTGCTCTATAATCGTCCCTGGGTGGGATGAATACCAGTTTGGTAATCGTCCCAGGGTGGGATGAGCACTAACTAGAGTGATCGTCCCAGGGTGGAACGATTACAGGCCTAAAAGCCTATTTAAGGCCCAAAACTAGGGTTTGGGCTCATTTGCATTCGATTTTTTTGGCGATTTGGAGCTCTAAGGAGGAGGAGGAGGTCGAGTCTGCAAAGCGAAGCACTATCAAATTTTTCCCGACACCATGAGTTCACGAACCGGATCGAGCGGCGAAGCCAAAGTGAGACCGGTAAGTGCTCCTCTTCGCTTAGTTAGCTTGTGTTTTGTTTTATAGTTAAAAAATCGTAATTTATTTTGCCATTTGTTTTTTCGGTTAAACTAAGGTAAAACCCTAGGCTAAAAAGAAATGTTTTTTATTTTTTTGTTTGTATTTTTGTTAAGGTTATAAGAAACCCTAGGTTTAAATGCGATGTTTTTATTGTTTTAAAACTAAAACCCTAGGGTAAACTGAGAGCAAAACCCTAGCTTAGAAAAATTGTTTTAATTTAAATTTTTGTATTTTCATTTAAAAAAAAAACCCTAGATTTAAATGCGTTCCTTTTTGTTGTTTTGTTTTTAAACTAAAACCCTAGGTTAAACTTAGAGAAAAACCCTAGCTTTAGAAAAATTATTTTTATTCTGAGTTTTAATTTGTGAACTTCAGTTATAAACCCGAGGTTAACAAAAAATTGTTATTGTGATTTTGATTATTTTTGTGTTTTTATTTATCAGTTTAAACGTAGAGTTAAAAACCCTAAGTACTGACAAACTATTTTTGAATTTGTTGTTATTTTTATTTATCATTTTAAACGTAGAGTTAAAAACCCTAGGTACTGACAAACGTTTTTTTTTATTTATTTTGAAATTGTTTTTGTTTTTTGATTTGTCAGTTGTAGACTTGAAAATTAAAAAACCTAAGACTGACAAATGTTTTTTTTTTTTGAATTGTTTTGTTTTGTTTTTATTTATCAGTTTAGAGTTAAAAACCCTAAGGCTGACAAATGTGTTTTTTTTTTTGTTTTTTGAATTTGAACTTGTGTTTGTTTTTTTGTCTGTTTTTAGCTGTACATTTTTTTTTATGCATTGTTGTATATTCATGTTATTTTTGTACAGTTTATCATGGTTTTAATGTTTTTGTTGTTTTTGTTTTTATTTATCAGTTTAGAGTTAAAAACCCTAAGACTGACAAATGTGTTTTTTTTTTAATTTGAACTTGTTTTTGTTTTTTTGTCTATTTTTAGATGTATATTTTTTTTATGCATTGTCGTATATTCATGTTATTATTGTACAATTTATCATGGTTTTAATGTTTTTGTTGTTTTTGTTTTTCAGGTGATTAAGAGCCGGTATCGTCAACCGACGGTGTTCTCTGATGCCCGGGGGCGTTGACTTTGGCGGATTGGGAATGGCTTGATACCCTTGGGCTCAAGCATGTGATGCGACTAGAGCCAATGGTGGGGGATCGGGCGTACCTGACCGCATTGATCAACCTATGGGATCCCCACACCAATACCTTCCATCTCCCAACAGGGGAGATGATAGTGACTCTGGAGGACGTCTATCGGATTCTATGGATTTTGATAGACAGGCTACCGATCAAGACGACGCCGCATGATCAGTGGATAGCTATAATGACATGATGCTTCGGGCATGGGGAGGAGTTGGGTGTGGATAGCCCAGTGGAGAGGGCAGAGGGCGACTACCATATTGGCAATATTTTGGTACAATGGTGGCTAGAGAGGGGCGTGTTGGGAGTGAGGCATGCATTACTGATGAGCCTCATTTCTATCATGTTGTTGCTCGATTCTTTGGGTGCAAGGTTCCCATGGAACCTGCTAGAGGTGGTCTTTCAATTGGTGGAGTGTTCGACCATAGAGCCCCTGATTATGAGATGGGGTCAGACACTGCTGGTACAACTCTACGATGAGCTATACGAGGTCCGTTGTCGATGGAAAAAGGGTATTGGATGCAGTTACCTATTGCAATGCTGGGATTGGCAACACATAGCTATGGAGAGGCCGATGGGGTTGCCATGGATGACTCGGGTGGAGATGGTAGACAAAGAGATTGGGTATGGGGCACTGTGGCACCGATCAGAGGAGTGAGGGCACAGTCGATGGTGGGCAGGTGTCATGGGGCACTACGCTGATGCTTTCTCATGGCTTGCTCCTGGGGAGGTAGTCTGGCGACCATACCTAGATTTTCCAGCTTGGCATGAGGCTGGGGAGTGGCTCCAGCAGGTTTGTAGGGGGAGGTGGCTGATCGGGTGACATGGGACCAAGCAGGAGTTATTCTCGTATGGCTAGGTGATGTGATAGTTTGGGGTGTGCTAGGGATTTCTTGGGGAGCCCTTGATCTATTGGTGTTGGGGCGATGAGAGGACACTGGACTGGCCGGTCATTGAGTCGCTTGATGAGGATTCGGATACAACGATTGACATCCCGGATGTGGACGATGTCGAGGTTACTGCTAAGTATGAGTAGTGGTGGACATTATAGCGGTGGCGAGGCGAGGGGTCTCTAGGGGGTCCAGAGGTGGTAGTAGCAAGTGGCGAGGGTGCAGAGGCACCAGGAGAGGGTTAGGGGGCTCCACTGGATGATGCAGAAATGGTGGAGGTTGATGAGGTGGGTGACGATTTTGGGGTTCCAAAGCAATCAAAGATGCAGGACGTCTCGGAGTAGTGGGAGCTAGAGCAGGCTACCATTTTGGAGATGCCAATGCCTCAGGCAGTCCTAGAGGATACGAAGGTAGGGTTGCACGCTGAGATAGCACGATTGGAGGGGCTGCTCCAGAGATGGGATGAGGAGCTCGGGGATGCACTGTAGGAGAGGGATCTCTTGTAGATGCAGCTAGCGGAGAGGGAGAATGCATTCGCTGCATACCGCCAGCAGGATGGGGATACAAATGCTACACGGGAGATGGATATCCTATGAACGTAGCTTGCGCAGTGCGATGATAACTTGGTGACATTTCATCAGTGGGAGATGGACTTGATTCTACATTGGTTTGAGCTAGAGGCAGAGATTATCCACCTCGATGGGTGGATCCCTATGGTTAGTGGAGGCAGAACGTCATGTCACATGAGAGAGAGCGATACTGAGCAATCAACATCCTCTCAATGTAGATGACTGGATGAGGGAGGCGCTAGTAGGTGTGATGCAGGGGCTAGTAGCAGCCACCCTGAGGGGTCCCATAGGACCCACACCACGGGGGTAGTTCCTGTCGCACCGATACTGCATGATCATGGTGGTCGATGCCCTAGGCTTGGGGGTTTTTGAGCTTTTGCCTTTTTACGAGGTCAAAGGACCGGTTTATTGTAGCTTGCAGGCATTTTTGATGATATATATATACAGATGACTTTCTTTTGTTTATACACGTGTTGTGATTTGATTTTATGCACAATGACTGATGTTTGATGGCTGCATGTTAATTTACATTATGTATGGATATGTTGCGATGAATGCTAATTTTTCTAATTTATATGATATGCAAATGGAATGGATGAATTGAATTTGTGAATTTTGGTGGTGGCACCATAGACTGTTTAGAACTTTTGGCTTTTTGTCCTAGGCGATTGTTGTGGTAAATGACTTTTCATGTATACATGTTGTTTTTTGTATTTTCTGATGGTGATGCAAGGATGAAAGATATCACAGTTGGTTTAAAATGTAGTTAAGGTTTTCTCAGACTTAGATTTTTTAACTAACTAGCCAAGACTGTACTTTTATCTTACAAGACTTTTGAACAAGGTATGAATCCGACTTGTCTTTGACCAAGTTATTTCACATCCCTGTGTGTGCAATTGAGCTTGTTTATGTGGTATTTGTCAGGATACCGCCAGTGCCAGATAGGCTATCAACCAAACCTATATTGAGGATCACCTAATTAGCTCCACTAACTCCTTTGTTGTATTTAGTTAGATTAACCTGTGGTGATATCTAGGATACCATAAGCTAGCTCATCCACATGTAAACATTGATCTGCACACAAGTTAATGTGATAGATATATCATCATGTGGGAGGTTTGCCACCAGTGATCGATAGGCTATCCACCAAACCGATACTAAGGTTTACCTCATGACCTTCTAAATGCTGAGAGTTCCAAGGATTCAAGTTCGACTCCCTTCTTTTCTTCAATTGTATTGGGATACTTGCTCTTATATAGTGACAAAAATCATTGTTTATTTTTGTTTTTTCTTTTTAGCAAGGGATTTGAATTTTGAGTGATTAGAATCACTATTTCCTATGCTATTTGATGTATGCACTTTGTGGGATTTGATGTCAAACTTTGTAGTATTGACTTTTGCAAATTTTTGATGTTTTGCAACTTTTTGAGAACTTGGGATTCTTGGGGAATTGGGTAGGGAAGATGCTTGTCCTTTTTCCAACTCTCAGCATTTTTGGGGTCATTCGCATAGGGGGATGAGCAAGATAACCTTTTCACTAGATGGCATCCTGGATTTCTTTGTAGATTTCATATTTTATTTACACAACTTGGGAATTTTTATGTGTTTTAACTTGTGTTGGGATACTACGTAACAAGGTGTGATCCAAGTAGAACTCTACCTTTGTAAAATCTATCTGACTTTGTACAATATTTGGCTAGAAAGCTAATGACAGCTGAATGACAAAAACTCTTGATACATTTAGAAGACAACTGACTATGATAGGGCAAAAATATGTGAATGGCATTTATTTTTGATGGACTATTTATAGAGTGGAGAAATGTGGAAAATGATGGATTTGCCAAGTAATTACAGTCTATGGTGCCTTTGACCTGTATGACCAACAAATATGCAATGTATGGATGTGATGCTTAATGTAGCTATTATTTTTGTGTTTTCGATGGATTGATTTTTGTGAGTATGAAGATGAGATGAAAAAAGAGTTCTTTATTGTTGTGATGATTTTGAGTATGCATGGAAATGAGATGCAACTTTTTGTTATTTTTGATGATTTTATTGTTTTTGAATTTTCTTATTTTTGACCAAGTGAGTGTGGGAGCCCTTGGAGCTTTTGGTTTGACCAAAGGGATGATGGGTACCTTTGGGGTGTTTGGTTTGACCAAAGGGCTTGTGGGTACCTTTGGGGCATTTACAGGTGACCAAGCGATTGTGAGAATCCTTGGGGATTTTTTGGGTGACCAAGCAATTGTGAGAATCCTTGGGGATTTTGGTTTGACCAAAGGGATTATGGGTACCTTTGGGGCGTTTAGAGGTTGACCAAGCAATTGTGGGAATCCTTGGAGCTTTTGGTTTGACCAAAGGGATTATGGGTACCTTTGGCACATTTAGGGGTTAGCCAAGCGATTGTGGGAATCCTTGAAGCTTTTGGGGGTTGACCAAGCGATTGTGGGAATCCTTGGGGCTTTTGGTTTGACCAAAGGGTTTATGGACACCTTTGGGGCATTTTGGGGGGGTTTGACCAAGTGATTGTGGGAATCCTTGGAGCTTTTTGTTTGGGCTATGGCTCTCTTAGATATGGAATGGCCTCAAATGACTGATGTTCAAGGGTTTTAGTTCCTTGATTCCATCAAGAGAGGCGAGACGATATGTTCTAGGTCCTATTTTACTATCAATCACATAAGGACCTAACTAGTTTGCCATGAACTTGTCCCTTAGATGGGGCGAAAAATTAGAATTTTGTTGGTTCTCTTTTAAGACCAAGTCACCAACCTAAAAGTCCCTCAGGTGAACCTTCATGTTGTATGCTTTCTTAAGTCGCTCTTGATAGATACACAAATGCTCAAGAGCATTGATGCATCGTTCGTCGAGCAACGTAAGTTGGTCTAACCGAGCCTACCATGCAGTGTCATCATCGATGAACTCTTGCATTGATATGCATAGGGAAGGTATTTCTAACTCTAGAGGCATGACTACCTCAAAGCCATACACCAACGAAAATGGAGTTGCCCCAATGGGCATCCGAATGCTAGTGCGATAAGCCCATAGAGCAAGTGGGATTTGAATGTGCCAATCCTTATGACTATCTGTGACTATATTTTTGAGGATGGAAACTAGCATTTTGTTTGATGCCTCTGCTTGTCCATTTGCCTATGGATAATAGGGTGTCAAAAAACTATGCTGAATTTTATACTTTGTGGTTAAAGCATGCACGTATTTGTTCTTAAATGATGTCCCATTATCCGATATGATCTTGGATGGAATACCAAAATGACATATGATGTTATGTAAAATGAACTCCACAATATGGGGTCCAATCGTAGAGGTAAGTGAAATTGCTTCCACCCACTTGGTGAAGTACTTTGTGGCCATTATGATGAACGTGTGATGACCTGACAACACAGGGGAGATCTTTTTGATTAGATCTAAGCCCCACTATGAAAATGGCCAAGCCAATTGGATCGACTGCAAGGCTTGAGAAGGTACGTGTGTCAAATTGGCATGGTGTTGACACTTCACGCACTTCCTTATATATGCACAATAATCTCGCTCTAAATATGGCCAATAATAGCCCATGCGGAGAATGCACTTTGCGATGGCCATATCGCTGAAGTGGCCATCGCATGTACCATCGTGCACTTGGGTGATTACCCAAGTGGACTCCTACTAGTCCAAGCAACGAAGGAGGATTACTTTGTAGTTGTGTGAAAGCACGAGGATACAGAAATAAAAAGGGAAAAACTCCAAGTATGATGCAAGAACGAAACTAAACTTAACGCTACGAATTAAAAATGCATAAAATGGAGAAAGCATAAACAAATTGAAACCCAAATGAAACAAACAGCCCTTTTCTTTTATTGATGTATTTCAAAATTCGGTTACAATTCGCCTCCTCCCTTTTCAGGGGCGAGGAGCGTTAGACTCGTCTCTTGGTTACATCCATGGATAGCCATCCCTCTTTCGCGTGCCCACATATAAGATGGGTAGACCAAAACATCACCGCCGCTTGTGTATACGAGTGTAGATTCCTTTTGCTCCTCCAATGTCCAGACCCTACGTTCAAAGGAACAAGAAATAGTTAGTAGCACTTGCGGATAAAACAAAGCATGCAATCCCCAAGCCTACGATAAGCGAATGAGAAAATGAATTAAACTATGACTAAAATGTATCCAAATGATCTAAAAATTTGATAGGGGCATAGAAAAATCACCAGGAAGGCATTGCAAAAAGAACAGTTGGGAAATTCCTCACCGATTTGAATTCGCTCTGGGGTGGGACGAATTTACCTACAACTAAACGCCGAAAAGGTACTGTCCCAAATGTCCTGCTTAGAAAGCTCCAAAAGACCTGCAAACTTGGGGTTAGCTAATTGGGGGTATTTTGGGAAGACCCATATGGTCATATTTTCCCAATTTGGCCTCCATTAATAGGAATTTGATGATGCTACTTGCAAGTTAGTAAAGACAAAAAATGATAAAACATGATAAGATTTGCTCAAAACATTACGAAATCGAAATTGCGAACTATCTAAGCAGCATAAGATGAAATGCAAGATAAAAAAATGATAGAGAGAACAATCTGCCATGAATCCCTAATTGTTCCTAAAAGGGACGATTAGGCTTGTAGCAGTGCGGGGGCGCCTGGGCAGGCCGCCCACCGTTGGAACCTGATTTCGGCACCAATCCACTTGGGATGGGTCCAAAATATCTTGTAATGTGTTGTCGAAAAATTGGGTGGTATTCTATGGCCAAATGTTGGGTTTTGGGCTCAATATTCGACCTTCCAATGATCACCCCATGACCTCCTCTCTAAAAGAGATCACGAATGTGAAAGGCACAAATCAACTAAGGATGTATGGGGAAATAAAATGGTAGCACTTCGTTGCTTAAAATGCTCCCTCCTCTCTCCTTTTGGGGTGAAGAAATTCACCAATTTATAGACCTGGAGGTCTCTTGAATTGGGCATGCAGAGGCGCCACTTGGCAATCATGCCTTCCCAGGGGGAAGGAGGTCCCTCCCTGAATAGGGACTTCATGACTGCCCTTGTAATAGCCTCCAACGCTCGAAAATGCTCACCCACACTCCCATGCAATGAAGGAAGCATTAAGTGGTGGATCTGAGCTACCATTTGCCAAGATTTGACTTTTTTCCCATCAAACTTGCAATTCACCCCACCCAGGAGTGAATTATGAATTCGTCCCTGGGTGGGGTGAATCCTAGTTTGAATTCATCCCTAGGTGGAACGGATGTTGAGCAAAGTGCCTGAAGGTGCCAAAATGATTTTTGACCTTCCAAAACTACTATGAGAGTGGTTAGGACCACTGTTTAACCTCTGGGGGCTGCCCTTGGGGCTGTGTGTGTCAATGCGATCAGTGTTTGTAGTCACATAATCAGATTGGTGTTATTTTGGTGTCTACAGATGCCCCTTTTTGGGATGTGCTATGCAAGGCACAGCGTCGAGCAAAAATAGATAACCAAAGCACTAATGATTAGGGTTCCTTAGTGACCTAACCAAATTTTGATGCCCCAAGTATGGAAAGGGCATGCATTCTTGAATCCTTGCTTCTAACGAGCGAAGGAACTCAGTTCAAGTGTTAACATTTTTTAGTGAGGTGTTACTTGAGGTTGGACATTGATCAGTCATGAATAGGCAAAGGGCACAACCTTTTGTCTATGGGAACCTTGAGTTCATGATTCATGAATGCCAAGTGTTTGATCAGTTTGTGATTATTGCTTGTTTGCTGCCCCAAGGAGGGGCGTGATTTGTCTTTGCCAATGATTCTTTGAATGCATGTTGTTTCTATGATTGGGTGTGTATTTGTTGATTGGTGACTAAGCGTGACTACCCCCTCAAGCGACGAATCGATGAGGGAATGACCTTCATGAGAAAAGTGATGAGTCACTTGACCCACGATGACTTGTGTGAGGGTGCCTTCAAAGATTTATCTTTGAATGTGTGTGCAGTTTTCTGATATTTTGACCTATTTTTGGTGGGTGTGAACCCTTTTGGTGACGCTTTTCGGGGTTGAAATTGGCAAAAATCCGTCTTCTCGTGGGGTGGTCCGGCCATGGTGGCCTTCTTAGGGATTAGGATAGTGACAATTTGTAACCCCAACATCTATTTTGGATGCCAAGAATGTCAGGCGTGATGGCGCCTTCGTTCGGCAACTCTATTGCTATTTTTGGGTGGGTTTTGACCCTTTTTGCGACACCGTGTGGGGATGAAATTCTCAAAGATCCGTCTTCCCGTGGAGTGGTCCGGCTATGGTAGCCTTCTTAGGGAGTATGATAGTGAGGATTTGTGACCCCGACATCAGTTTTGCATGCCTAGAATGTCAAGTGCAAAAGCACCTGCATTGGACAGTTTTATTGCTACTTTTGGTGCATTTTTGTGCATTTTTTTGCTGTTTTTGAAATTTGTGTGATGAATTCATTCCAGGGTGGGACGAATTCCTATGTAGTATTCATTCCAGGGTGGAACGAGCACTAACCAGAGTGCTCATTCCAGGGAGGAATGATTACAGGCTCAAAAAGCCTATTTAAAGGCCAAAACTAGGTTTTGGGCTCATTTGCACTTGTTTTTTTTCCTAGCGATTTGGAGCTCTAGGGAGGAGGAGGTTAGTTCTGCGAAGCGAAGCACTAGCAAATTTCTCCCGACATCATGAGTGCAAGAACCGGATTGAGCGACAGAGCCGAAGCGAGACCAGTAAGTGATCCTCCCGGTTATTGCTTGAATTTTGTTTGTATTACAATTTTAAAGCCGCAAATTTATTTGTTTTTACTTCTCTTTTTGTGTATTTTGTTTCAAATGTAAAAATAAAAACCTTAGTGAAATGGATGCGTTTATTTGTTTTTGTATGGCTTCATTAAAACTTAGGTTGGAATCCTAGTGGAACCATGTGTGTTTGTGTCCATTTTTTTATAAACCAAAGAAACCCTAGGCTAACAAAACAAAATCAAAACTCAGCTGAAAACATAGGCTAACCCTAGTCAAGTTTTATTGTTTTTTGGGGTTAATTTATCAGTTAAGAGTTTAAAAACCCTAGGTTGACAAATTAATTTTACTATTTTTGTTGTTTTTTGCTTAATTTACCAATTTGAGAGTACAAAACCCTAGGTTGACAAATTAAGTTTTTGAATTTTGATTTTTTTTGTTTAATTTATCAATTTAAAGTTAAAAACTTTAGGCTGACAAATTACTTGTTTTGAATTTTGATTTTTTTGTTTAATTTATCAATTTAAAGTTAAAAACTTTAGGCTGACAAATTAATTGTTTTCAAATTGTGTTGTTTTTCACTTAATTTACCAATTTGAGAGTACAAAACCCTAGGTTGACAAATTAAGTTCAAATTTTGATTTTTTTGTTTAATTTATCAATTTAAAGTTAAAAACTTTAGGCTGACAAATTAATTTTGTTGTTGTTTGTGTTGTTTTTTTTTTTTGAGTTGTGCATTGTTTGATGTAGTGTTGTATATTCATGTTGTTGTTTATGCGGTTTTTCATGAGTTTTAATGTTTTTGTGTGGTTTTCTTTTGCAGGTTGTGAAGAGCCGGTATCGTGTGCCTACTGCTTTTGCTGAAGCGCATGAGGCGCTAACTGTGGCTGACTGGGAGTGGCTTGACGCCCTTGGGCTCAAGCAGGTGGCTCGACTAGAGCCAGTGGTCGGGGATCGGGCCTATCTGATGGCCCTGATCAACCTGTGGGATCCCTGGACCAACACCTTCCATCTCCCAATAAGGGAGATGATAGTGACCTTGGAGGATGTCTATCGGATTCTTCGAATTTTGATAGATGGACTGCCGATCAGGACGACACCGTGGGATCAACGGACAACAGTGTTGACACGCTACTTCGAGCATGGGGAGGAGCTAGGTGTGGAGAGCCCTATGGAGAAGGTAGAGGGTGACTGCCAGATTGGTGGTATACTAGTGCGATGGTGGCTTGAGAGGGGTGTGTTAGGAGTGAGGCATGCAGTACTGATGGGCCTCATCTCTAACATGCTGCTACCTAACTCATCAGGCGCGAGGTTCCTGTGGAACCTGCTGGATGTGGTCTATCGGCTGGTGGAGTGCCCGATGGAGGCACCGTTGATCATGAGGTGGGGACAGACGCTGCTGGCATAGCTCTATGGTGAGCTGTACGAGGTCTGTTGCCAAAGGTGAAAGGGGATTAGCTGTAGCTATCTGATGCATAGCTAGGCTTGGCAAAACATAGTGGTGGAGAGGCCTGTTGGGTTTCCATGGATGACTCGGGTGGAGATGATGGATAAGGACATAGGTTACGTGGCTCTATGGTGGTGGTCTAAGGAGCAGGGATAGAGTCAGTGATGGGTAGGTGTCGTAGGGCACTATGCTAATGCCTTCGCTCGGCTTGCTCCAGGGGAGGTGTTCTGGCGCCCCTATCGAGACTATCCAGCCTAGCCTGAGGCTGGAGAGTGGCTCCGATGGGTACATAGGGAGCGATGGCTGATTGGGTGGCATGGGACCGAGCATGAGTTCTTCCCTTACAGCCAGGTGACATGACAATTTGGGGTGCGCTAGGGGTTGCTAGGTGAGCCCATGGTCTATCGACGTCGGGGGGACGAGAGGACTCTGGACCGGCCGGTCATCATGCCACTAGGCAAGGATTCAGATGCGATGATTGATGTCCCGAATATGGATGACATCAATACTACCACAAAGTATGACCAGTGGTGGATACTACAATGATGGCAGGGAGAGGGGCCACTAGGAGGCACGGAGGCAGCAGCAGTAGGTGGGGAGGGTGCCGAGGCACCAGGAGATGATTGGGGAGCTCCACTAGAGGATGTGGACATGGTGGAGGTGGATGATGTGGATGTGGATCTTGGGGTTCTGGAGCAGCCGAAGATGTAGGACATCATGGAGCAGTGGGAGCCAGAGTAGGCTGCTGTTCTAGAGATGCCAATGCCTTAGGTAGTTTTGGAGGACACGGAGTCCAGGTTACGTGCTGAGAATGTGCGATTGGAGGGGCTACTATGGAGGCAAGATGAGGAGCTAGGGGATGTGCTACGGGAGAGGGATATCCTGTGCATGCAACTAGCAGAGCGAGAAAATGCATGGGCTATGCACCATCGGCAGGATGGGGACACCGATGCTACACGAGAGAGGGATCTCCTATGGACATAGCTGGTAGAGAGGGATAGGGCTTTGGCATAACGCGATGAGAACTTGGCTACGTATCGCCAGTGAGAGATGGACTTGGTGCGGCAATGGTTGGAGTTGGAGGTAGAGATTAGCCACCTCGATGGGTGGGTCCCTACGTTCAATGGAGGTGGATCGTCACGCCGCTCGAGAGGGAGCGAGACTGAGCAATCAACATCCTCTTGGTGCAGGCGACTGGATGAGGGGGGCTCGAGTAGGCGTGATGTGGGGGCTAGCAGTAGCCACCCTGAGGGGTCTCATAGGACCCACACCATGGGGGGTAGTTCCCATCGCATCGATCTTGCGTGATCATGGTGGGTGACGCCCTAGGCTTGGGGGCTTTTGAGCTTTTGGATTTTGTTGCGGGGTCACAAGACCGGTTCATTGTAGCCTACGGGTATTTTTGATGATATATACATATGACTTTATTTTATTTATGCACGTGTCATGATTTGATGTTATGTATGATGATTGATGAATATGGATGTATGCATGTTAATTTATATTGATGGATGTATTATGTTTTGATGGAATGCAAATGTTTTTTTTTTAATTTATATGATATGCAGATGGAATGAATGAGTTGAATCTGTGATTTTTTTTTTTTTGACAAGGTGAGAATGAAATATAGCAAGTTGGTTTCGAATGTAGTTAAGGTTTTTTGAGACTCAGATGTTTTAACTAACTAGCCATGACTGTACTTTATCTCATAAGACTTTTGAACAAGGTATGAATCGGACTTGTTTTGGACCAAGTTATTTCACATCCTTGTGTGTGCCATTGAGTTCATTTATGTGGTGTTTGTCAGGATACCGCCAGTGCTAGATAGGATGTCAACCAAACTCGTACTGAGGATCACCTAATTAGCCCCACTAACTCCTTTGTTGTATTTAGTCAGATTAATCTGCGGTGCTATCTAGGATACCATAAGCTAGCTCATCCACATGCAAAAATTGATCTGCACACAAGTTAATGTGACAAATATATCGTCATGTGGGAGGTTTACCACCAGTGACTGATAGGCTATCAACCAAACTGGTACTGAGGTTTGCCTCATGACCTATCGAAATGCTGAGAGTTCTAGGGATTCAAGTTTGACTCCCTTCTTTTCTTCAATTGTATTGGGATACTTGCTCTTTTGTAGTGATAAGAATCACTGTTTATTTTTTTATTTTCTTTTGAGCAAGGGATTTGGATATGGAGTGATGAGAATCACTATTTTATGTGCTTTTCTTGATGTATGCACTTTGGTTGTGATGTCAAAATTTGGATTTTTGACGTTTGCAAATTGTTGATGTTTTGCAACTTTTGAGAACTTGGGATTCTTGGGGAATTGGGTAGGGAGGATGCTTGTCCTTTTGCCAACTCTCAACATTCTTGGGGTCATTCGCACAGGGGGATGAGCAAGATAACCATTTCGCTTATGGTGACCTGGATTGCTTTGTAGGTTTCATCTTTCGTTCACACAACTTGGGAATGTTTTATGTGTTTTAATTTGTGCTGGGATGCTACGTAACAAGGTGTAAGCCAAGTAAAACTCTACCTTCATAAAATATGTCTGACTTGGTACAACAAATGGCTAGAAGGCTATTGATGACTGAATGACAGAAACTCTTGATACATTAGAAGACCACTGACTATAGTATGGCGAACAGATGTGATTAGCATTTATTTTTGATGGATTATTTATAGAGCGAAGAAATGTGGAAAATGAGGGTTTTGCCAAGTAATCACAGTCTATGGTGCCTTGACCTTTATGACCACAAAGATGTAATGTATGGGTGTGATGCGTAATGTAGCTATATGTTTTTGTGTTTTTGATGGATTGATTTGTGTGAATATGAAGATGATATGCAAAAAAAGAGCTCTTTATTTTTGTGACAATTTTGAGCATGTATGGAAATGAGATGCAAATTTTGTTATTTTTGATGATTTTATTGTTTTTGAATTTTCTTGTTTTTGACCAAGCGATTACGGGAATCCTTGGAGCATTTTGGGGTTGACCAAGCGATTGGTGGAATCCTTGGAGCGTTTTGGGGATTGACCAAGCGATTACGGGAATCCTTGGAGCATTTTGGGGTTGACCAAGCGATTATGGGAATCCTTGGAGCATTTTGGGGATTGACCAAGTGATTACGGAAATCCTTGGAGCATTTTGGGGATTGACCAAGCGATTACAAAAATCCTTGGAGCATTTTGGGGATTGACCAAGCGATTACGAAAATCCTTGGAGCATTTTGTTTGGGCTATGGCTCTTCTAAACATGGAATGGTTGCAAATGACTGATGTTCAAGGGTTCTAGTTCCTTGATTTCATCAAGAGAGGCTAGCCGGTATGTTCCAGGTCCTATTTTTCTATCAATTACATAGGGACCTAACCAATTTGCCATGAATTTGTCCCTTAAATGGGACAATAGACTAGAGTTATGTTGGTTTTCTTTCAAGACCAAGTCACCGACCTAAAAGTCCCTCAAGTGAACTTTCATGTTGTATGCTTTCTTAAGTCGCTCTTGATAGATACATAAATGCTCGAGAGCATTAACGCATCATTCGTCAAGCAACGTAAGCTAGTCTAACCGGGCCTACCACGCAGTATCATCATCGATGAACTCTTGCATTGATATGCGCAGGGAAGGAATTTCCAACTCGAGAGGCATGACAGCCTCGAAGCCATACATGAGTGAAAATGGAGTTGCCCCAGTGGGCATCCGAATGCTAGTGTGATAAGCCCATAGGGCAAGTGGGATCTGAATGTGCCAATCCTTATGATTGTCTGTGACTGTATTTTTAAGGATGGAAACTAGCATTTTGTTCGATGCCTCTGCTTTCCCATTTTCCTGTGAATAATAGGGTGTCAAAAAATTATGCTGAATTTTGTACTTTGTGGTCAAAGCACGCACATATTTGTTTTTGAATGACGTCCCATTATCCGAAATGATCTTGGATGGAATACCAAAATGACATATGATGTTATGCAAGAGAAACTCTGCAATGCGAGTTCCAGTCGTAGAGGTAAGTGAAACTGCTTCCACCCACTTGGTGAAGTACTATGTGGCCATGATGATAAATGTGTGACGACCTGACGATGCAGGGAAGATCTTTCTAATTAGATCTAGGCCCCACTACAAAAATGGCCAAGCTGACTGGATCGACTGCAAGGCCTAAAAAGGCATGTGTGTCAAATTAGCATGGTGTTGACACTTCACGCACTTCCTGATATATGCACAACAATCTCGCTCTAAAGATGGCCAATAATAGTCCATGCAAAGAATGCGCTTTGCGATGGCCATACCGCTGAAGTGACCACCGCATGTACCATCATGCACTTGGGCGATCACCCAAGTGGACTCTTGCTGGTCCAAGCATCGAAGGAGGATCCCTTCATAGCTACGAGGATACAAAATGTCTCCTAACAAGACATGCTTTGCCGCTTTATGTTTGAATGCATGTTTTTCGGCATGTGTCAATCCAAGTGGGAGGTTACCTAACTTGAGGTAGTCCCTTATGGGTGAATACCAATCCTATTGATCAGAAGCCTTGATGGTATGAATAGCCAGTCCCTCTCAAAGTTCATCCCTAGAAAAAGCTGAGCAGGAGAGAACTTGTAAGAATAGCATTGTGTTGCTATTAATGGGAGTAGGGGAGAACAAGGACCCCCAGTTGGCATGTTTCAAATGATCATGGATTCGAGAGAACCTATCCTGAGGAGGTTCAATTTGGATCATGTGGATTCTTGGTGTTAAGTCAAAACTTGCACGCTCCATCATGGATTGCGATAGTGTTTTGACTTGAATGGTGGTCATATCACCAGAAATGTCTCAACATCGATGATCGAGGGAGTGCCTCAATGTCGTACCATTCAAGCTTTGCCAGGAATTTGTCCACAAGGGCTTTGTAGGCCTGTAGAACTGGGCATTTGCATTGGAATACCCCTTTGACTTGGTTGACAATTAACAATGAATCACCAAAGATATTCAATCATTTAATGTTCATGGTGATCGCTATCTAAAGACCTATGAGCAAGGCTTTGTACTCTACATTATTGTTGGTGCATGGGAAATTTAATTTGAATGACAGAGGCATTGGAGCGCCCTACGGTGTGAAGAATACTATTCCCATGCCACCACCTTGCTCACATTTAGAACCATCAAAAAATAGGGTTATGTCGGCCTGTGACTCAGGATCATCAGAATCTAGTGATTCTAAGACATGGAAGACCCCATCATCGGGTAGTTCTATGACCAAAGGCTGATCGTCTTCGAGAGGAGCCTCTGCTAGTTGATCGACTATGACCTAACCTTTTATGGATTTTTGTCCAATAAACTCTATGTCAAATTCCATCAACAACATGATCCATTTCACCGTGCGACTACTATGATAAGTATGACTCATCATGTATCACAATGGATTCTCCTTAGACACAACATACGTCTTATTTCTCAACATGTAATGGCACAACTTTTTGGTAGCAAACACCACTGCCCAACAAAGTTTCTCAATGTATGCATAGTTAAGTTCATAACTGACTAGGGTGCGGCTAAGATAGTACGTAGCCTATTCTTTGTGAAGTTCATTTTTTTGGGCTAGCATGGTGCCTAGTGCCACCTCAGTAGCTGAGATGTATAAGTAGAATGGTACTCCTGGTCTGGGTGGTGCCAATACTGGCGGTGAAGCTAGGTATTGTTTAATGTCATAAAATGCTGACTGGCACTCGTCATCCCAGTGAAATGCTACCCCCTTGTGCAATAATTTGTTCATGGGTTGGTACTTGTCAGATAGCTGCACTATGAAGTGCTTGATCGATGCGACCTTTCCCTACAAGCTTTTGAGTTACTTGATGGTAGTTGGGGGAAGCATTTCAAGGATTGCCTTGACTTTGTTTGGGTCAACCTCGATGCCTCCATTTGAGACTATGAAACCCAAGAGTTTTCTAGATGTGATGCCAAAGATGCACTTCTTGGGATTCAATCTAACTTTATGTTCCATGAGGTGATCGAGGATCTTGCTTAAGTCATCGATATGATATGGGTGCAAAAGAGATTTGGCCAACAAATCATCCATGTAATATTCTAGAGTTTTATGCATGTAATCATGGAAGATGTACGTCATGGCACATTGGTAGGTGGCACCAGGATTTTTAAGGCCAAAAGGCATGACCTTGTAACAAAATTTCCCCCAAGGCATTGTAAATGCCATTTTTAGTTGGTCCTCAGGATTGATACAAATATGATTGTATCCTAAGAAACCATCCATGAGGGAAAGCATTTCATGACCCACTATAGCATCTACCAAGGCATCAATGCTCAAAAAGTGGAAATCATCCTTAGGACACGCTTTGTTTAGATCTCAAAAATTAGTGCATATGCGAATCCTCCTATCGAGCTTTTTGATGGGCACCATGTTGGACAACCATGGTGGGTAATCCACATAGATGATAAATTATGCATCCAACAACTTTTGCAATTGATATTTGACCATCAA